>JBAGKK010482580.1:0-16802 GCA_037177015.1 Euceroptres primus
TATATATACTCATGAACAATGCGAACGCAGTTGGCACTTGCTGACCATCTGTATGCAAATCCAACTCTACTCAAACTTCGGTCCTAACTGAACATTGTCGAAAATCACCAATAAATATCCTGGTTCGGGCCAGTTTCGTCTTCGAATTCTGAACTCATTGACCACTTTAATATTACGCGTTTAGTTTGGAAAAATCTATAAATATGTATAAATATGTATAAATATAAATCTATATAAATTATTATTCTACAGTAAATCTGAAGGTATCAAAATGTTGTAAACAGATAGCAAACAGTTTTCTACTTTTTGCAACATTTTAAACAAAAGGTAAATGTAATGTACAACTATTTGAAAAATAGTACTTTTAATACAAATAAACGTAAAGGAATGAAAAAGTTGATGTTGAAGCGGTAATTTTTTACGTTTATTGCATTACCCAGTGGGAAACGTACGATTGGCCCAATATAGGGCTAAATGTTGGTGAATCTTAACCATCAGGAGTCTGGCGTAGACATTCCAAGCCTGGACCATCATTGGGCCAATGGTGAGTCTTGGCAATTTTCCACTGGGTACTTTCGTAGATTACTCGTTTAGAAATTGTTTTCACCAGTATTTTTTATATCAGAGTAATTAAGTGAATTGTAGTGAATCTACAGAAATGATTATTATTCACTTCTTTGACTGATTTACTCTGGAAACTGCAATTTATTGTTAATTACTTTTTCCCATAAAAAAGAAATTTCGAGTAAGTCTCCTCAAGTGCTCCTGTGCACTGTCTAATTGGCTTCTTTAATTAATAATTAATTAGGCGTCTACGGTCCTTGTTTTTTTGGAGTACTTATACTCTCTGTTACGTAATTGTAATCCCAGTAGTAGTAGTCGCGCTTGGTCAGACGCGAATAAACTGAAATCAATATTATTGTTCTTCTATCCATGTTTCAAAAATATGAATTTATTACTGACATTTTGTTTAACTTCTTTTTAAAATTAACTAAATATTTCTCTCTTATAATTATTGTGTGAAAAAATGATGATTTCTTAAAGGAAATTAGTATATTTATTCAATAATAAAATATTTCATAGTTCTTTGATAGTAGTATTCAACGTGGAATGCAATTTATTACCTCTGATTACAAATTGTTTTGGTTTGAATGCGGAATTGTCTGGATTTCAGTGTAAAATGTTTTTCCAAGTGCTGGAATAAAAAAATGAATAATTACGACTTTAAAAAATGAATATTAAAAACTGTTAACAAAGTATTGACTGAGTCAAGAATTTCTATTGAAACCGAGAAATATTTTTAATATGTTTTTAACTCTCGAGAGAATTCTCGGATAAAATTTTTACCTGAAAACTGCGCAATAGAAGAAATTCAGCGTTTTTAAATTCTTTAAATTAAAAAAAACTCATGGATTAAAAGTATTTTTCAAATATTTTCAAACGAAATCTAAACCAAATATAATTACGAATCGAAAATCGATTATAAAAAATACAAAATATTAACAGACGCATTTGGACTCATTTTTTCCTGGATCTAAATAATCAGAGGCATTTATTAAAGCTCAGATTTAAATCTATATATTCTCAGTAAAATTTCATTTTTCAAGAAGTTTAAAGGAGCCTACATTTCTTTCTTGTTTCAGGTACTTGACAGCCTCCCTCTGCGCTGAGGCTTGTTACTTTCCCGAAGCTGTGGTCTCCGTCCTCTTTTGGATTGGGTACTTCAACAGCGCCTTGAATCCCTTGATTTATGCTTACTTCAATCGCGATTTTCGCGAGGCCTTCAAGGACACCCTAAAGAGTGCTCTACCCTGCTGTGAAAGTTGCTGGAAAACACCCTCCCAGTTTGTCTAGCCCGAAAATAATTCCGGGGATTCAAAATTTCTCGGACAATGTTGGCATCAAATGGTACGCATTCAACCAAGATTGATTCGACGACGAAATTCACATCGTAATCATGACCCAGATCTAAGCAATCGTTCCTAATTTTCCAAAATTTCAACCACTTCAAGGTCATTAAAGTTTAAACGATCGACAAACTGTGACACTTGTTGCACGAAAAGGAAATAAAGTAATAGTCGCCTAGCAAGAGTTGAAAATTGTCTGTCTATTGTCAATAAAAAATTGTGGCCTGCTATTGATTGCGAAGTTCACTTTGAGTCAAAGAGACTAAACGGACCTGTGAAATTGTATGGCGTAATAAAAGCGCCCAAGCTCAATGTGACGTTGCATAAAAGCGCTTTTAACAGATTAGCGTCTTGTGTAAATAAGAGAGATGTAGATGGAAGGTCGACTGACGTGAACCGTTATTTAAACTAACTTTGCTTTATTTAGTTCGAAATTCAATTGCCTGATTTCCATTTTGGATCTTTTAAAAATATTGAAGGTCGCATCAATTTTTTTTTAAGTTATGAATTGATGAAGGATTATTTGAAACATGTTGAAGATTTACAACAAACCTATTCGCATTATTTAATTGTCGATAGTATTTCGGACAAGGTCCCACATTTTTTCCAAAAATTTAATTTAATTGGGAACTACTAAATAATTACTAACCTTAATTAGTAATTAATTACCCTTAACTATATTCAACAGAAATTTCAGTGGTTGTGAAGATATTTTAGCAGAATATCTTTATTATAAGCTTCGTTGCAAAGTATCAATTCTTATTATCGATAAAATTTTTATTATGCCCTCGTCAAAATGTTGTTACTTTGTGAGTTAAAAACATAAATAAATCGTCATTTACTCGTGAAAAATTACTCTAGAAACAATCTCTATGAAAGAAATAGTAGGTTCTAGATATAATTCCTCTATAGAAAAAAATCCTTCAGATTCAAAAATATTTATTTGTTCATCAATAATAAGGATCTAGCTTCCCTTTCATCGTATCGTCATCCAGAAGTTTTTTTACATGGGTAATAGTAAAATACACTCATTTCAGTTTTATGACCGATTTTTTATCACAGCTCAGAATAATAAATTTAAATGGAATTTATTTTTGTTATATTGTGTAAAACTTGTAAAACGACTTACTGCAGTTATGTGTATAAAATAGTAACCTAGGTAAATTCCATGTGTATATAGTGTACATATATAATAACATACTTATCACATGTTGTTCAATCACATATTTTCTGTGATATTCATTAGATATTAAAACTTTTTTACGGTCTTAATTGTCTTCTGTAACACATTTTTGTTGTGTGATAGAATTCGTGATAGAATCAAAACACGATTGTTCCTTTTTTGCATAGAGAATTAATCCTTTTTTAACGACTTTTACAAATAGAAAATGGATTCCACAAACTTGCGACGAACTATAATCAAATTTTTTTCCATATCTCAAAATTACAACGAATCGTCGCACGTGTTGTAAATGTGTCATTGCGAAACATAAATTCTTGAATCTCCAAAGAGATTAGGTATGAATGCTGTAAATATATTGCAATAATGAATATTATAATGTATGATATTAAAAATGTATGATATTAAAAGCGGTATTTATCGGTAATAGGCGATATTATCGACAAGTTGTAAAGTTTATCGACACAGATGATGATGACAATGATGAGTATGGTGATTATTAAAATGAGTATGATGATTATGATGATAAGGGTGGAGATGAGAATGATTATGATGATAATAAAAAAGTGATCATAATTGTTTCCTGAGACATAATTTCTCTTTACAATGTTATCACACCTTGTTTATTCACCTTATTTATTTATTTTCCTATTACATGTATCCTTTTCCCTTTTTTTATGTCAACAACTTTACAAATATTGATAAAACAAAAAATAACTCACGAATGTCCAAGCTGTCTATACTTATCAAAAGTGTATCTTGATAAAGCTGTATTTTGTATCGTTGCTGTAAAACTGGGGTACAAAGTCCAGCAGATTATCAAAACCAAGATAATTATTATTATCTCTCGATTTCGCTGTTGCCTTTCCAAAGAGACCATTCGCCCTTTCAATTCGGCACCAAAAGCCATGACTTCTCTTCGAGCCAACTCTCCTTGACGTAATTGTTCCTTGAAACTATTCCAACGTCCAGCCAACTCGTACTTGTCCTTTTCAAGGTCATCCAGTTTCCTTAAAGAAGAAACACGCTCTTCCTGTCTGGTTGTTTTTTCGTATTTTAATTCCTGCTCCAAATACGCACAACGTTCAACAAGTAAATCCTTACTCTTCTTAAGGTCATTAATTTTAAAAAGAAGATCATCTTCCAATTTAATCCGACCAGCCTCTTCGTAAAATAGTTTTTGTTCAATGAGTACAAACTGTTTATCGTTTGATTCATTGACTTGAATGAGATTATCTACTTTTTTTAGCAAAGAGTTACAAATATCGTCCCTTGCCATTTCTTCGAATCGTAGTTTCTCTTCCAATGAAGTGCATCGTTCAATAATGGATTCTTTACTCTTCTCGAGTTCTTTAATTTTGAATTGATGATTTAATTCTGAGTTTCTGCGACCTGCCTCTTCGTGGGAAAATTTCTCTTCAAGTATTATACAACGTTTTTCAAGAAATTCCCTGACTTCGTTGAATTCGTCCAACCTCTTCTTGAAGGTCATCATTGTCTCTTTTCTTTCTGTTTTTTCTTGGTTCATGGTATCCTTGAAATGATTGATTACTTCTTGCAACTTTTGCTTGATTTCTTGCTTCAAATGATTTTGTAAGAGGACCAATTCTTCTTTTGCTGTCTTCAAGGATTGACTTTCAGTTTTTAAGTCGGTGATTTGTGTGTGGAGTGATTTTATTTGCTCTTTGATGGAAGCGAGGCTTTCTCGAATATTTATGAGGTCCTGAGAAGACATTTTTGAAGAATTTGTTTTGCTAATTAGAGTAGGATTTTCGAGTTCAGAGAAAAGATTGGAAGGCTTACTGTTATAAACATGAGTAAAAGAAGGGTAATCGAAAGATGTACTGGGGGATGATCTAGAGGATAAAGTGGATGATCTGGAGGAAGATTGATTTTTGTAGACAACTGGAACCTTCGAATTTGATCCACAATTAGTGCATGGATAATTTGCTGATACAAATCTGCCACAAGTGGGACATCTGAGTGCCATTGGATAATTTAGTAACTTTGATTATACACATGAAACTATAACTTCTTATTTGATGACGAGGTTTTTATCACATAAAAGAGAAAATAATTTAGGTCTTTAGTGTATTTAGTATTCACCATTTATATAAACTGTAATGATTTTGGTTAGGAAACTATTTCAGAAACTTCATTTACAGGCAAACTCTTATTGCGAACTGATTATTGACTCATCGCTAGAAACACCAGTTAGATTACAGGGCAAGGTGAGTAGCGAGATATGAAAACGATATAATAGATAAGCTTTACCATTTTTAAGTTCAATTCTCATATTCTTCTCATTTGAACTTATTATTTCTTTCTCATTTTCTAAGAGGAGGATTTATAAATTATTTATAAGAAAACCCGCTTCAAAAATGAAAAACTTCTGAAAATTGAAAACTTTGTTTGGAGATAATTAAAAAAGTGAACCCTGGACAACCTCACTGTGAGAAATGATCGTAATTTTCTTATACAGGATGTATATTAAATTTCAAACACTTTAGTGTATGAAATTGAAATTATATAAGTGTATCTTAAATTTAAAGGTATTTGATATATAATAATGTCACAAATTACCGACCGATTTTTTATTTATATTCAGCGGGTTTATTAAGAGAGAAATATAAATATAATGCTGAAATTTGAGGAAACAATAAGGAATATATCAAGGAATCAATGTCTGGTGCATTTCAATTTTTATTTTGAAAAAAAATTATTTTTGAAAAATATTTTTTTTCGAAATAAAAACTGAAACGCACCAGACATCGATGCCTAAATATATTCTTTATTATTTCCCAAAATTTCAGCACTATATTTGCATTTCCCTTTTAATAAACCCGCTGAATTTAAATAAAAAATCGGTTGGTAATTCATGACGTCACATTCCCTTAAAATGTGTATGAAATTTAAGGGTATGTGATACGTAGTGATGTCACGAATTATCGACCGATTTTTTATATATATTTAACGGTTTTATTAAGAGAAAAATGCAAATATAATGCTGAAATTCGAGGAAATAATAATGAACATATCAAGGAATCGATGTCTGGTTCGTTTCAGTTTTTATTTTGAAAAAATATTATTTTTGAAAATTTTTGTTTTTCAAAATAAAAACTGAAAGGCACCAGACATCGATACCTAAATACATTCTTTATTACTTTCCAAAATTTAAGCATTATATGTGCATTCATCTCTTAATAAACCAGCTGAATGTAAACAAAAAATTGGTCGGTAATTCGTGACGTCATTATGTATCAAATACCCTTAAGATACATGTATAATTACCAAATTCCATTTTATATGAATTATAAATAATTCTAGCAATAAATTTAGATTATAATTAGTGAAGTAAGATATTTTCTTCTAGTTAAATATAACTTAAGTTGGATTTAATTTACAGAAGTATTATTAATTGAAGATTCAAAATTCCTAACCTAAAGGTACTAAACGCGTAATAAAATTTAGAAATATTTTTGGAAGAAGTTGACCTCTATAAGTCGCTATGTTATTATAAACAGCAGATGAAGGGAGGAATTATGGACAGTCAATTTGATTTATAATATTTTTGTAAGATTTAAAAATTAAAAAGACTTTATGGATTGGCGCAATCTATATTACCGACCTGCTGGCGGGCTGTATATTAAATTTAAGATACATATGTATTTTAAATTTCAATAACCGTGCTGCATATTTGCTTCACATACTTGTATTCTAAATCTACTACAGATTTTTCTAACGATGCTATTACGATTTATAATTTTTTTATTGATATATAATAAAAATTGCTTGATATAAAATATCATTAATCATATTAATTAAAGGTCATAATATGCTTATAATCATATCTGCATCTATAATTTGACTCACTACTATTAGCAAGTCATCGAAGTCAACTTTCAAGAGTCTCAAAGACCTTTCAATTATTCAATGACACTTATAAAATTTTTGTAACGATAAAGAAAGACAATTTTTTATATATAGTTTAATGTAATATACAATTTTATTATATGGGTGGAAATATACAAATTAACAGTTGATGACTTTCGATGAGTCAGAAATTTGTATTTTTCGCAATTTTATTAGTATAATAATATGAACAATTTTTTTTCAATACAACAGCAAATAATGCCTTTTTCCCTGATAAATAAATCATAAATAATATCAAACTTTTGGAAAGCTTTCTAACAACAATAGTATTGATATTTCGATATTCCTATTTTCTCCTAAGAAAAGATGTAGTTCTTTCAGTAATTTATAATTTATTTTAATTTTTAATTTCGTTTCATTCATCTTTTTGAATTTAAAAAACACTCTTTTAATACAAAAGTTTAAATCTTTCGAAAAAAACCGAGATACAAAACAAACAAAATTACCAAAACAAATACGATTATTTTTATTTCTTTGTTTCGCTCTTCTCGTCTCATAACCTCTCTTTCTTCAAGGTCATCAATTTTCTTTAAAGCAGTAGCACTGAATTGTTGCCTCTCCATTTTTTCATCTTGCATTTGTTTCTTCAAATTAGAATAATGTTCATTCATGGATTTGTTAGTCTCCTCAAGATCATTAATTTTGCTAAGATGTTTGGATTCTAATTTATTTCGACAATCCTCTTCGTTGGAAAGTTTTTTCTCAAGATCAATGCAACGTTTTTGAAACGATTCTCCTAGACGTAATTTTTCTTCGAAATTGTTGCATCGATTAACCAAATCTGACTTGCCGTTTTCAAGGTCTTCAATTTTCTTCAAAACAAAAGCACTCTTTTTGTCCCCTTCCACTTTTTCACTTTGTATTTGATTCTTCAAAATAGAACAATGTTCAACCAGGGTTTTGTTTCTCTTCTCTAGCGCATTAATTTTGTTTAGATGATCAATTTCTGCTTCCTTTCGATTATCTTCTTCGTTGGACAGCTTTTTCTCAAGGTCAACGCAACGTTTTTGAAACAATTCAGAAATTTCCTGTCTCGATCTTTCTTCATATTTTAATTTCTCCTCTAATGAAGTACAACGTTCAGAAAATAAATTTTTGTCCTTCTCAAGGTCATTAATTTTTATAAGATGTTGGGATTCTACTTGCTTCCATCTGATCTTTTCGTTGTTGAATTTTCCTTCAAGATCGATGCAACTTTTGTGAGCCAATTCTTCATTACATAACCGTTCCTCGAAACTATTGCAACGTTCATTCAACTGGCTCTTATATTTTTCAAGATCATAAATTTTCTTCAAAGCAATGTCGTTTAATTTCTCCCTTTCTAATTTTTCACCTTGCATTAGTTCCTTCAAATTAGAACAGCATTCATCTAAAGACTTTTTACTGTCTTCGAGATAATTAATTTTTGTTAGGAGGTCGGATTCTTCTTTTTTACGACTATTTTCTTCAGTGGTGAGTTTCTCTTCAAGGTCGGTGCAACGTTTTTCAACCAATCCTCCTTCGGATAATTGTTCATCAAAGATATTGCAACGTGAAATTAATTTGCATTGGTTCATTTCAATTTCATCAAATTTCCTCAAAGAAGAATCACTCAATGCCTGTCTCGACATTTCTTCGTATTTTATATTCTCCTTTAAATTAGAAATTTCACTAAGGAGATCAGATTCCGATTTCTTGCGATAATCCTCTTCATTTGAGAGTTTCTTTTCAAGATCGATGCAACGTTTGTGAGCCAATTCTCCATAACATAACCGTTCCTGGAAATTGTTGCAACGTTCAATCAACTGGCACTTATCCTTTTCAAGGTCATCAATTTTCTTCAAAGCAAAATCATTTAATTCCTCCCTCTCTAATTTTTCACCTCGTATGTTTACCTCCAAACTAGAACAGATTTTAACTAGGGAGTTTTTACTCTCCTCAAGACCATTAAATTTGATCAGATAATCAGATTCTGCTTTCCTGCGACTATCCTCTTCGCAGTAGAGTTTCTCTTCAAGGTCCGTGCAAAATTTTTTAATCAATTCTACTTGACCTAACTGTTTCTCAATATCATCAAATTTCTTCAAAGAAGAAGCATTCAATTCGTTTCTCGACATTTCTTCGTATTTTAATTCGCTCTTCAAAGCATGAATTTCACGAAGGAGATCAGTTTCCGATTTCTCGTGACTAAGCTCTAGGCGCCAGAATTTTCCTTCAATGCTGTTATAACGTTTTTCGAGTGATTCATTCGCTTCATTCAGGGATATTTTACTCTTCACAAAATCATGAAATTGGATCAGGTGATCAGATTCTGTTTTTCTACGATCAGCCTCTTCCTTGAAAAGTTTCTTTTCTAGGTTGATGCAACGATTTTCGAGCGATTCTTTGGCTTGATTAAATTCTCCAAATCTCTTCTTGAAAACTATGTCATCTTTTTTTCGTTTATTTTTGTCTTGATGTAAAGCAATCCTGAAATGAGTAAGTTTTTTCTCGACTTCATTCTTCAAATCGTCTTGTGAATGTAATAATTCTTTTTTCACTTTTGTGACTTCCAGCTTTAGATCGTCTTGTAAGTTTATTAATTCTTCTTTCGCTTTTGCGAAGGCTTGAGTTTCATTTTGTAACTGAGTAATTTGCATTCGTATAGAGTTCATTTGCTCTTGAAAAGAAGATAAATAGAGAGTTGATTTGCAGGCAGAATTGGAGAGTTTCGGGATTTTGACAACTGCAGGGATTTTTACATTTAATCCACAATGGCTACACGGAAAATTTGCTGATGAAACTCTTATCCCCGTTAATGTATTGAGGTCCATTGAGAATACTTGTAAGAGAATAAATCCTTTTTTAATAGATATATTTTTTCACACCTATCGAAGGTCGACTTCTATTTCAAAAAAGATTGCATAAACTTGAGTTCCAAGTAAAGTCTAATCGCAAACTAAAAGTTGAATCGTCACTGAAACTTGTTAAATGAGTAAGACAGGTGATTTTTAACCTGATAAAAGTAGATAAGTTCTATATTAACTACGTTGGTTATACGAGTAGTTCTTATCTACGACAGATATTTCATTGCAGTTTATTGAAATGTATAAGTTTTGTAAATTACAATCTATAATTTACAATTATCCTTTGTTTGTGGAAATTGAAAAATTGCCTTATTCAGTTCATTTATTTTCAACGTGGAATTCTCATTTAATGATCGATTGTTATCTTACTTATGAAAAGCAGAAAGATTTTTTCTTTCATAGGAATTTAAAAACTACCCTCACGTGACATAATTTTCTATTAGGAATCATTTTAAAAACTTCTATCAAGGTGAATTCTAATCGTAATCTTGACTGCAAATGCTTAGATTATAGAGCTCTGGGATTACACGGGAATACACGCCAGATTGATAAAAATACTCTTGAATGATAAGAATTCCTGTAAAAATCAACTCCCAACTCTTTTAACAAATAAAATCTAAACTACGCAGGATTACAAAGAGTTCTTCCTATTTTCTTGATTAAAAAGTTCTTAAGTTTCAAGAATGTTAGATATATTCTGACCTTCAAACATCTGTCATAAAACACTTGAATTAGAATGCATGATAATAATAATAATTTGTATGTAATTATTTATAATTATATTATATAATTTACATTATTTATAATTTAAATTTTTGAAAAATTCTATCAAGGTAAATTCTAATCGTAATCTTGACTGAAAATGCTTAGATTATAAAGCTATGAGATAATGGGAAAACACACTGGTTAGATAAAAATACCCTTGAATGATAATAATTCCTGTAAAAATCAACTCTTAACTCTTTTAACAAATAAAATCTAAACTACGCAAGATTACAAACAGTTCTTCCTATTTTCTTGATAAAAAAGTTCTTAAGTTGCAAGAATGTTAGATATATTCTGACCTTCAAACATCTGTCATAAAACACTGTGATTAAAATGCATGATAATAATAATTTGAATCTGATTATTTATATTTTTTATAATGCCATTTTCTTATTTATGATAAAACTTTATTTGTAGTTTACTTCCTGCTCTTAAGAAAAGTTTTCCTTTGAATTTGAAAATAACTAAGAAAAACTATCCACTTTTTATAACGTTCTGAAATGCAAGCCTTTTGTTCTTGTAGCTCTCATAAGCATCCTTATACGACATCTCACAAAAACAAGTGAAAATTGGTACAAAATACTTCAAAGGAAAATTGCTAGCAATTCTAGGAGAAATAACAACCTACTAACTAAAATGCAATGTTGTAAAAACAACTTTAATACTCGGTAGCAAAAAGTGAAACGTGAAATCCGCAAAGTTTTCAAGACTCGAGAAACGACAATGTTGGAACGAAGTTATTCAAGGGGTTGGAAAGGAGTCTGCAGCAGATACCATCAAGTGTAACAAAAGGCGGCGCAACAATGCATCCAACGATACGTGCAGACGATGCAATGCAATTTTTTCCTTCATTCTCCTGCTTTTTTGCATTTATAGTTATACACGCAGACATCAATTCTACACGCACAATGAGCGAAAAGCGGAAAAATAAAACAGAATTTGTAACTCGAATTTAGCATAATATTCTTAACATTTTCCACTCTTATTTCCATGATATTTTTTCAGGAAACTAAACGTTATTTCATCTTTATATGCTGCACCCTATGCAGCATATAATTCTGAAATTAGAAGAGAACATCTTTATTTAAATTTATTTTTTGCAGTTAGTAATTTCGCATAAAGTTAAAAAGTAAAATTATTTTAGCTTTTCGAACAAATTTTGGTACATTCTAGAAGACAGGAGATGAATTTAAGGAAATTACCGATGATTATGAATGCAACTGATGTGAATTCCTTAGAGGCTTTTAAGCATACAGTTGTGTAATCATGAACATAAGACTAAACTTTATGCATTTGAAGCAACACAGTTACGGTTTCAAAACCAACTTAGTTCAACTTGATCATTTCTAAAGTTCTATCTCTGAAATGTCTTTTGAGGTAGAAATCTCAGTTTCGCTTCACCTACTTACAAATTCTCAATAAACACTATTTATGGTATCGCGTAAATTTTATATATTATATACATTCGTGACATTTAAATTTGAAATAAGATTTATTTTGTACCCAATTTAAATTTAAGTTTTCTTAAAAGAAATTACAACACTATTTTGTTGTCTCTATTGAATTTTTAAGCTAAAAAAACAAAAAATACATAAGATTAAAATAAATTAGTTTTTTATTTTTAAAAATGAAATTTTTTATTTTAGTAAAAAATCAATTTTTGATTTAAGAAATACTTTGAATTTCATTTCAAATGTTTAAAAAAATAGAGTTCTCTGAAGAAAATTACGTTTCAGAAAGGACATCAATAGGTATGTATAGTAAAATCAATAAAATTCCTATTGTTGCTGGAGTCGAATAAATTTGAAATGGGCGTGGAGTAAAATGTGAAGTATTGGTTTCCATTACATCAATCGAAAAGTGTCATTTGTGAGAAAATAGTGCAGCCGGTGTATGTTAAAACCCCTCCCTTTTTCATGTCAGTATTTTATAGTCCATTCTGCGTTATACTCGAAGATTCAATTTGTAAATGCAGGAGCATATTTAGTTTGGTTAAGTGCTTTTTGTGTCCCAAGCAATTCCACTAAAATTGTTTTCTTGTTCAACAAAATCTTGACATTTTCATTATTTGGATTTTATTCAATTTTATTTAGATTACACACAAAAGATCAAAGAATTAAAAGTTAAATTAAAATCTCCTTATATTTCAGTTGAGCTAAGTTAAATACAAAGTCCCGAAGAAGATCAACAGATTCTTTCCAACTTTCGAATAAACTTTTCATTAATAATTAATTATAACTTGATCGACATCAAAAGTTATTCCTCTGCTTTTGAATTTCCTCTTCTTGGAACTTTACTTTCAGATATCATTATTTCTAAAAAATAAGTCGCAATATAGAAATAGTTAAATAAGATAAAAGCTTTAAGTTATTAATGTTTTTCAAGCAATTTTTTAAAGTATTCTTATTTCTAGTAGAAAAATTTATACTTGCGTCAGACAAGCATCCTTCACAGTAGTAAAAGAAGGTTCTTAGTCAGCCCATCGAAAACGTCACTTCTATTTCTTCGAATTCACTTGCCTTATAAAATACAATCTTCCTAAGAAAAATCCGATAACAAAATAGAGAAAATTTTCTCTCAGTTAAAATTGAAAACAACATTGATAAAGTACTTCGATCTTCTTTTCAAATTAACAAAAAAGTCAACGTCTTAAATCCTTTCTTAGTAAATTTATTCCGACAGAGATGAGACGAAAAATACTTTTTAAAGATTTTTTCTCAATTTTTGAAAAATCGTTCGGAAAATATTCTTCCACCGTATGCAAGAAAGTATCTCGGGGAAGTAGACGTGCCGAATTTTCCCAGCTGATGGGAAATAAAGAACAAATCGAAAAGAGGAAAGAAAAACGAAGGATAAGTTGATAAAGAGTTGGGAGACTTTGGCACCAGCCAGCCACCTGGATACACACATCGTATAATCTCCTCCGATCTCTTTAGAGGAAAAAAGAGAAGTGGACGCAAAAAGAAAGAAGATAAAGGTTAGCAAATAGCATTCATTTTCCCATATGATAAGTGCGGCGATATTTTTTCAAGAAAGGAAAAGTAAATGGGAGAAAGAGGAAACGATAGACTAATTTCAAAAGGGGGAATACTTAATTCCAAAGAAATATAGTATAGGGCCGTTTTTTTTAAATTGCTACTCGAAAAAGATATCACTTATTATTTATTATATTTCTTTTAAAAAGAATGAAAATTTCTAGTTTACTTTAATGTTTCATAAAAAATATAACACTTAAGGGGGTATTCTAGTGTGATGGGCACTTTTCTATATAATTATTTCGGAATTAAAAAAAAAATTGAAATGCAATATTTTTGAAATATTTTGCACTGTATTGGCACACATTTGAACTATGATATAAATTTTTTTTTTAAATATTCAAAAGGATGGACCCTGCACTCGCTCAAAAATGAGGCTGAAAAAAATGTGCCTGGACGATGAGGATGATTCCGGCTCTCCAGGTAATCTAAATGCAAAAAAATCAAAGAGATTCTTTAAATGTACACTTTCGGCTATTTTGGGTAGAAGAATGAAAAAAAATGAAAAATTTTCAAACTGGCGGACTTTTGAAAAAAAATTTCTCGTTTTTTCGGATTTAATGGGCCATAAATTTTTTTAAAATTAGGTGATATTAAAATCCAATTCTACTACGGACGATAGGCACACATTTTCTAAACACTTGTGCAAAGCGACGACCCAATTGATTAATTAGTTTTTGAGATATCGTGCTTACCGACTTTTTTTGAGGCCTCAACTTCAACGGACTGTAGCGACGCCATTTTTTTTTTTATAAAAAAAATTATTTTGTTAATTTTAATGTACGCTAATACAGAGAAAAGTTTTGATGATAATATTGCTTTTCTACTTTCTTAAAAAAAATCCGAAAAAATGTTACAAAAAGTACATATAAAACTAGAATACTCCCATTTTCAAGTAAATAAGTTTGGGAGGTAAAAGTATTTTTTTCTCATGGAAGAAAATGATTGTTATAAAATTTATTTAATTAATATTATGCAAGATATCCGTGTCATTGTTCGCAGTATTGTAATGGCTGTTACACTCGGGAATTTTCTGGTCCGGAAATTGTTACGATCGTTCATAATGAGGACACGTGCTTCTACGAACTTATGTTACACGCAGATACACACAACAATACCTGCCCACCTGGCTGCAATTACAAATAAATTTCGTGGCATCCGTATCGATTTCCAGCAGAAATTGGGACAATCATTTCCAATGTAATAACACGAATCACAATTCGCATTAACCATTTTCAAATACGTATACAGCTTCATAAAATGTTTCCAAAAAATAACTAAAAATGTACCAAATACTGTATAAACAATCAAAAATATCAAAATTAGAAACCATTTTACATTAATATAATTGGGCAATTTTTCTTTCAATTAGCATATATTTTAAATTCAATTTAAAAAAATAAAGAAGCAATACAAATTTTGTATTTTTAATTGCTCAGTAGAAATTAATAATTACTAAGTCTCAAAAGGCAATTAAAGTCTAATTTGCGAACGAAATTTTCTTGAGTTAAATTCCCTAACTATCAAGCATATTAGCTCTCTTAATTATTTTTCTTTCCTTAGTTCTCTGCTTCTAATTAGCGTTGTTAAATATCCTTGCCAAAAAAATTTATCACAATAGTTCCAACGTTCCTGATTTAACGATTCGGTCTGCTACGCCCAATTACATTGTATAACCGAGTGCATTTATTAATCCTGAACAATTAAAACTTTCCGCGCTTAATAACGCAAAGCTTGTTTTTTTAAATTTCTTTGACTCTTGCACTAGAGTTGCGAAATCTGAAATATTTAAGCTAATTTTAATTATTGTTCAGTGTAATGTAACTGAATTTTTGAAACGAAATTTTATTCACAATTTCTTAACCATAATTATCAAAATAAAGGCAACTTGAACAATTTTAATTTTAACAATCCAGTAAATATATTCCACATTTCTTCACAGATACTTCAAAGTTTTCACATAAAAAAGTGTTATATGTTTAAAAATTCAAAATTAGAATAGGGAGACGAAGAATATTCTACAATTTACATAGTTTGTGAAAAATAATGGCTCCTTAGATCTTGGCAAGATTCTAAACCGTTAGAAATGATCTTAAATTTTATAAACGCATAATTTTTAAGATTAATGTACATGTATCTTAATTTTAATATACTGTATCTTAGCTTACGATTAATATACAATGTACATTAAACTTATCACACGTGTATATTAAAACTAATACACTTTGTATTAGGGTCTATAAACAGTACATAAAGATCATTGATGCAAATATGTATTTTCATGTTTATCAAGTCATAACAAATAAGCGAGTCTTTTTCAGCTCTTATCTAAAAATTCCTTACAAATATGAAATGGGAGATCCCTCTACATTTCAGTGAAGACAAAAGACCTCTTACAAATTTTAGCAGAACCACCTTTTATGAATCTCCTCCACATATGCAAAGATTCTCCATTCGTGAGTAGGCAATTAAATTAGAACGGCTTACCGCACAACGTCCAGATTACTCTTCATTGTACCCCAGGGACGTAACCACAATCCACTTCCTGAAAATTTCAACTTCATATATGTAAATCCACTTAAGATATAACATCATATACTTAAATCCAATATTTATGAATATTTCGAATAATTAGCTCACAAGATTATGTTCAGTTATTTTTTACCATAGTAGAGAATAATTTCTCTAAGGAAATGTTATCAAAACAACTTTAATGCTATTCATTTCAATAAAAAAAGAAGCTAAAGTTGATGCCGATTATTGGTCTTAAGGTGGTGATTACTGGGCCATTTACCTTATATAAGATAATTTTATAAATGTAATTTTTTGTTTAAATATGGAATTTGTGTGAGGAAATTAAATTGTTAGAGTTGCCTTGAAGTTGGCTCGAGGTTGAGTTCACAAGGGGTTGAATTCAAAAGATTTGGCCATGTGCCTGTTGATCTACCGACAAATCCGGCTACTGCGACACAGACGACCTTGAACTAGGCAATCAGAAATTTTGGTAGATGCGGTTGTCAAAAAAGTGCTGTGTTATTAGCGACGTTATTAGTGTCTGGTATCAAAATGCTAGCAAATAAAGATCATAATCTGTCGCATAACTCAGCATTATTCCCTCAGAATGCTTAATCTGAACCTGTAGAAATAGATGTATATA
>JBAGKK010482591.1:0-16802 GCA_037177015.1 Euceroptres primus
TATATATATATACATATATAGTGTTCAGTGCTTGGCACACCTGACATCTTAATCTCTCGACTCGAGCCAGGCAGACACGGCTCTTAATCTTGGCACAGTTCCCAAGGGAGATCGTAATCTGAGATTTAGGTACAACCTGTATGTTAGTGCGTCACGCACCCACTGCATACTTGCACCTCTTCATCGAGGCACCCCACATATTTTTATTTATACCCTGATCAACTCACATAACTTTCCAGCTCATTTTCAATACGAATTTTTGATTTATTTTTATTTATTCTCATGTATTTTTTATATTTGACATAACAACTAAAAATAATTGACGTTATTATTTTCCTTTATTTCATTGTTTAAATATTTTTTATAATTCACAAGAAAGTACTGAAGAAAGATCATTTTACTATAATGGATATAACTTAATTTTAACTTAATTTTACTATACTTAATTTATACTTGATTTAACTGCATACTTGAAATTGCATAAAAAAGTAGCTTTTTAAATTAATGTAGATAAGTAGAAATAATAATTTAAATTGAACTACACTGAAAAAATGGTTAGTTGGGTCAGTTTGTAAATGCCATTAGATTAGAGGAATTGTATGTTCCAAATGAAAAGTGGGCAGAATATTTTTAAAGTCATAATTGTGCAAATGAATTTTGTAAACTCATCTAGAATAGAGAGATTAGATCAAAAGATCATTAACAACGGACCTTAAGTCGTCAGAAAAATTACAGTTGACAAATCCCTACTCGTAAAACCCGTGTAAAAGTATCATTAACTTGGCATGAATTACATATTTAGGAGCTGATCCTAACCGCACCTCTCTTAATGTTATTTTAATTACAGCACTTAGTAATCCGAACAAACTCTTCCTTATGACACCTTAAAACTGAATTGAAATAGAAAATATAGAAATCATGAGGTCATATTCACAAACCTCTGTTACAAAAAAAGCAAACTTGTGATTTATAAATAAAATTTTTTAATTGAATTGAATTGAATTGAATGTAATTGAATTTAAAATTTTTTTATTTTATAAATTGAATATTAAGAATAAACAAATTTTTCGACTGCATTTTAGGCCCTGATTCTATTTAGTATTTTTTCGTGTTATCGAATCAAATTAGAATTTATATGTGTGTGTATTTATAGGTTCCGCTTGAGAGCTTTTTACACTTTTAGAAGGTTCTGCTTCGTCGATTCAATTGATAGAGCTGGCAGGTGCCTCTAATAAAAAAAATAAATGCTGAACACATAAATAAATTTTTTACCTGGACAAGAGACGTTCATCATATTTTAAAATCATTAGTGGTCCATAAAAATCTAATCTTTCGACCATTTAGTTTAATCATTTACTATCAGTAAATATTGTGTAAATTTGATATTATGTAATTTATTTTTATTGAAATAATGACTCAGAAAAAAGTCTGCAATTAATAGTGTACAATAACGTATTAAATCATTAATATTAACAACAATTAATATTAACAATTTTTTTAATTTTTTACTTCTGGAACCTTTTATATTGTAAATTTTTATACATATATAAAGAAAAATATATTTTTATTTCGTCAAATATTTGTGAACTTGAAAATATTTCATTTCTATCGAAATGAAGGGTTAAAATTAATCAAAGTGAGAATTCTCTCAGGGGATCTTTATTTAAATTAATTACTGTGATATAAAGTCAAAAGGGTTTAAAATTAAAAAAGACTGAAGGATCCTGAGGACAGGTGCTCTTAGAGTGCGGTCTACTCTGAAGAACATGAATCCGACCGTGACCGAAGGGCACGTGCCAGAGTATCTCACCCTCAGTTACTTTTAATCAAGATTGAGTGTTAAAAACTAGACTTCTCAATCATTTAATAGCTCGAGACAACTTCCAGGTAAAAACAATTGAACCTCGACGATACACAAAAAAAATCGAGCCTACAAAAACAAATCACTGAGTATCTTTGTTAGATTTTTAAATTGGAAGAAAACTCTTAGATTAAAAAAAAAATTTAATCACTAGTAAAATTTACATAAGAATAAGCAAATGTATTCCCTGAGAAAAATGTTTGTTTGAATCAAAAAATGTTTGTTTGAATAAAAAAAAATGTTTTTTTGAATAAAAGAATGTTTGTTTGAATCAAAAAATGTTTTTTTGAATCAAAAAATGTTTTTTTGAATCAAAAAATGTTTTTTTGAATCAAAAAAAGGTTTGTTTAAATAAAAAAATGTTTGTTTGAATCCAAAAATGTTTATTTGTCTAAAAAAATGTTTGTTTGAATCCAAAAAAGTTTATTTCACTAAAACAATATTTGTTTGAATAAAAAAATGTTTGTTTGAATCAAACAAACACTTGTTGGACCGTATATCAAATATTAAATTTGTTTGATTCAAATAAAATTTGTTTGATTCGAGCAAATTGATCATTGAGTCAAACAAATTTTGTTTGAATTAAACAAATGTTTGTTTGGACGTACATCAAACAAACAATTCAAACAAACATTTTTTCCAGTGATGTAAACAATGTATCAATTGTTTCTGATCTGATATAAAAGGGAACATGACTAAAGACAATTTTATATTTGAAATAATGGTTTAAAGGGAGGATGTTTTTTCTCGATTTATAAATGGGTGAGGGAATCTTCGGATGAAAATAATTTGAAGGTGTTAAGCGGAGCATTTTGAGAGTCTGGCGAAGCTAACAACTCGATGTGGAGCCGAAACAAATGGAATTGACTTTAACGGGGGAGTTCATCGAATCTTTGGCCGATCAGCGGGTCGGCCACTTTGATATTGGGGCCTCCCAACGAATTAAGGTTCACCTGCCTGACCTTCGTGGTTGGCCCAAACACGGCTACCGCAATCCTAAAGGCACTCAGGATTATCAACAAAAAACCTAAACACCGGCAAAGGGCCGACTTTCCTTCCAGAAGAGGGTGCCGCTTTGCTGGGGACTCGCAAAAAATAAATGAACCTGTCCATCGATAAAGTACCGTAATCTCTACCCCGCAAAATACGAAAAAAGAAAACGGAATTTTAAATCACGTGCAAATTTGGCAGATATTAAAAAAAATCTTATCAATACATAAATATTACACTTCTTTTGAAGTCATAAAGGAAATTTTTTTATATGGGAAGATTGTAAGAAATCCATTCCCACCAAAAATTCCTGACCACACACGAAAGCTTTTAAAAGTGAAAACGAATTTGATAAACTCTCTGGCTTTTATTTTCTAAACTCTCTCGCGAGACAATTCAATTCGGTTTTTCGAGAATCGAAAAAGTGAATGGGTTTCACATGCGTGAAAACTAAATTGAATTGGAAGGTGAAAAGTGGAGAATTTGATTGGAAGTCTTCAATTGTTATTTGACAACAATGAGAGATTAATTTTCATCATCTAAGGATTTTTCACGCGATAATCCAGTCGGGAGTAACAGGAAATTGGAAATCAATGGAAAAGAAGCCGTCACCTTGATTTGAGCAGGTGTCTTGATGGCCAATGTGGAGGACCACTGAAGATCGAGTGAAATTTCTTTTGTCCCAGAGCAGCTACTGTAAAATCAAAATCTCAGCGTTTATACCGACTCGAAGAAAGTCAATTCGATCTGACAATATCGTTTAATGGCCTCCTTCGAGTGTGAAACGCTACCAGCTTTTAAAAAATGCCAGTCATTTTCGCTTAAAAAGCCTCTTGACCTTGATTATAAGGATGCTTAAGAGATTTGCATCTTTAGCAAACTTGGGAGGAAAAATTGTAATGTTTAAAAAGAATATTGTTTTAAGAAACTATGATTTTTTTATTCATTAAACAAAAATTATTCACCAAGTCGCGAGCATGAGATAAACTCTTTATTGGTACCAACTTACAAAAAAAAATATGAAAAATAAAAATGCTGGGATTTTTGAAAAAATGAATAGATCTATCGGAATCAAAAAGAACATGTCAAATTTCTATGTTAGTTTAGATACTAACATCCACCTAGGGCCGTTATCTGCATGCGATGCTGGAAACATCACAAAAAGTCAAAACTCTAAATTTTGAAAAATCGCAAAATGGCGGACTCCCTAAATGGACCTAAAAATGATGTTTTCTACAGTTATTAACAAAGGGTAGTAAAAATTGTGAAAAAATTTAATAATTTATTCCAAAGTGAATGCAAGATCTCAAAATGCAAAATTTTGAAAAAATTCAAAATGGCGTCCAATCAAATTGTAAAAAAACTCATTTTTGCAGTTTTCGGTGAAATACTTTTAAACTTCGCAAAAACAAAATACTTGGCTTCAGAAACTACATGATAATTATGAAAATCTATAGTTTTTGAAAAATTCAAAATGGCTGTCAATTAAAAACTTAAAAAATAGCTCATTCCTACAGATTTCAACAGAAGACTTTTAAACTTCACGAAAAGAAAATACCTATTTGGCTTCAAAAACTGTATCATAATTCTAACAATCTAAAATGTTGTGAAAATCCACAATGGCGGCAAATTAGATACACTCGAATCCCGGTTTAAGATATTCCTAGAATTTCGTTCGGTAGCATAAGCTAAGTATTTTGTTTTGACGGAGTTTAAAAGCATTCCGTTGGAAAATGTAGAAATTTTTTATATTTTTCTCTCAGAAAAATTTTCTGAATTTTTTATTGTCATTTTTAATTTTTCAAAAACTGTAGATTTTTAGCATTAACATGTAGTTTCTGAAGCTAAATATTTTGTTTTCGCGAAGTTTAAAATTATTTCGTTGAAAACTGTAGGAACGAGCTTTTTTGAGTTTTTGATTCACCGCCATTCTCGATTTTTTAAAAATTTTAGATTGTTATAATTATCATGTAGTTTTTAAAGCCAAGTATTTTGTTTTCTCGAAGTTTAAAGTATTTGGTAACTGCAGAAATGAGCTGTTTTTTTACAATTTGATTGGCCGCCGTTTTGATTTTTTTCTAAATTTTGCATTTTGAGATCCTGCAATCATTTTGGAATAAGTTATTAAATTTTTTCACAATTCTTGGTCACCCTTTGTTGATAACTGTAGAAAACATCATTTTTGGGTCCGTTTAGACGGCCCGCCATTTTGTGATTTTTCAAAATGTCGAGTATTGGCTTTTTATTGGATGTTTCCAGAATTGCATGCAGATAACGGCCCTAGGTGCATTACAGTTGGCTTTAATTTCAAAACCAACTGAATAATTTCGATTTCAAGAAATCTTTCATTTAAAGAGAGATTAGAAGCTTTAATTTCTTCTTGAAATGAACTCAATTTCGAAAAATTGTATGTTATGAAAAAAAATTTATGTTAACATATTTCGTCCGGAAACGATTTTAAATGAATTCGCCCTAAAATTAAAATTTTGGTTAGAATAACTGGATATTTTTCTGAGTGAATCTTGGATTGTTAATTTTAAGAAAATGAGAGAATGCAATTTTAGTCTAAGGATAATTTTTGCAACTCTTTTCTTCGTCAAAAATGAAAAAAAAAGATGCAGCACTTTCCGTAGTTTCGGAATCATTTTTAAAATAGAAGAAATGTTAATTAATTTTTGTAATGATATTTTCGTTTCTAATCTTGACATATATCATTAAAGTCTTTTGAAATTTCTTGAAATCTTTGAAAGTTTGAAATCTTGAAATCTGGTGTACACCAGTGTTGGGTAAGTTACTTTATTAAAAGTATCTAGATACAGTAACGTTACTTTGTAATAAAAAGTATCTAGTTACAGTTACAGTTCCTTTTTTAAAAAGTAACTAGTTACAGTTACAGTTCCTTTTTAAAAAAGTAACTAGTTACAGTTACAGTTCCTTTTTAAAAAAGTAACTAATTACAGTTACAATTCCTTTTTAAAAAGTAACTAGTTACAGTTACAGTTACTAGAAAAAGTAACTTAAGTTCCTTTTAAAGTTACTTTAAATTGTATCCCCTCCAATTAAAAAAATTTTTAAACAGATAGACAACAGTTAAAAGAAAAAATTCGGGATATGTTTTGGCAAATGAACAACAATATATTACTCCAATAAATATTTCAGCAAATTATTGCTATTATAGTCGGTCTTACGGTCAATATGAAGTCAAAATAAAACATTTTCGCCAAAAAAATATGTAAATCATTTACATATTTTTTTGGCGAAAATGTTTTATTTTGACTTTTATTTCAAAAAAGAAATCCTCAACGTTTCGACCAACACTGCGGGTCTTTTTCAAGAGTCGATAAAACAAATCTATGATTTAAAGGGGAGGAATTTTAAAAGTCACATATTTTTGTCGTCAATTAGAATACAAGATTTTACAAGAAATAGAAATAAAATCATTACTGTCATACCTGAGTCAAAAACATTGAAGTATTTATGAAAAACTTCCTTTTTTAAAAAAGGTGGTAAAAATAATAATTTATAATTGAAGCCTCAAAGATTTTGTACAAGCTCCAAGATTTATAAAATTATCACATTATAACTGGTAAGATTTACGTTTTGAGTGACATATTGATTGACGTACGTTTTGATTTACGTGAATTACGTTTACAGACGGACGATACAAGACAAACTGATATGAAAGACAATAATTTATTGTAGAGGTGACAAGGAGAAATTTTAATAAACCTTTGATGAAAAGGCGCGCCAAAGCTTGAGAATAAAATTTGTTGGAATCAAAGATGAAAATTAAAATGGGAAGTTAATTCATAATGCATTGGTAAATTTGATTTATATTCATTATTTCTGTTTTTAAATTTATTGAAGTTTTTTATATTTATTGATATAAATTGATTCAATGATTCGTCTTTTAAAGAAATTGTTTTCCCTTGCTAAAATTTTTATATTATCAAAATCAAAAATATGATCAAACTTCCACGAATGCTGTGAGAAACCTGAATTTAAATTTCCAATTTTACAATCTCTTTTATGTTCATAAATTCTGCTTTTTAATCTCCTTCCAGTTTCACCTAAATAAAGTTTATTACAACCAGTGTACTTAATTAAATAAACTACATTAGACAAATTTTCTATTTGATCAGAATCCTTTTTGTTAGGTGACGACATAAATTACATAAATTGTGTGACTTTTAAAATTCCTCCTCTTTAAATTATAGATTTGTTTTATCGACTCTTGAAAAAGACCCGCAGTGTTGGTCGAATCGTTGAGGATTTCTTTTTTGAAAAAATAAATATGATTTACATGTTTTTTTGCAGAAAATTTTTTATTTTGACTTCATATTGACCGTAAGACCGATTATATTATCAATAATTTGCTGAAATATTTATTGGAGATTTATAACGCTCGAAGAAAGAAATAAGTTTTGAATTTGTATCTGGAATTGTTTGCATATTGTAAGAATATATTAATTTCAAATAAAATTACAAAAATCTCTTCTTCATAGTATCTCTTAATAATTTTTAGGAGCAACTGTTTCTTAAATCCCAGTGCAACCGCGATCTCGATATTCTTTTGTTCTTCCATTGGGTGCAATTTTTGAAATTTCTGTTTATAGCATAGCAGTCATTGAAAGGAAGTTATACAAAAAATACAAAGTAACTCAAAAGTAACTATAAAATTAAAGTTACAAGTTATTGCAAAAATAGTAACTAAGTTAAGTTACAATTACTTTTTTAAAGTAACTAAGTTACTGCAAAACATACAAGTAACTCATCTTTTTCAGTAACATAGATACTTGTAACGAGTTACTACCCAACACTGGTGTACACTCAAAAATCTAGTGGTCAACCCATCGGTCTGTATTATTTTATTTTATGAGCTTTTCAAAATTGTTCAATATTTCCAGTTGTGTCTCTGGCTAATTGTCTAACAGGAAGAAGAGCATTCAAGTCTTCCACTCTTTCGCTAATAATTTGAGGCCATAAAATTAAGACCCTTTGTATAATGCTCGAGTAACTTGAGGGTCTTTAGATTCAGATAGAGATAGAAATAGAAAAATAGTTCCTGAGTACTTAAAGGTTTGCAAGATGGCGCAGAAGATATACCGTTTTAGCAAACCAAAAGGGTGCTCCGGTCTAAGTGGTCAGCAGGACTTCCGGTCTGGACATTTCCTGTTGTTCTAAAGCTAGTTCCGTTCTTACCAAAATTTATGTTTTCTTAAGCGGAAGTTCCCCAAGTCTTAGAACACTACTCAGCCGAAATTCAGATTGAGAAGCACCCTCTTAATTTTCCCTATTGATATTCAAATTTCCCGCTTTGTGGTCGGTTACTCGAATCCGTTTCTCGTTTGATGTTAATTTCTCTTGAATGACCCTTTAATGTCACTCTAATTGTTCTAAGTTTGACCAGCGTTTCCGAATTCTGATACTTGATATTTGTATTTAAATTATATTATTTCAAATTATTTTATTAATAGAAATACTTTTGAGATATAAAATTTCATAGATATTACAAAATTGCTTTCTAAATTAAAATTTCAATCAATAAATTGCTATTTTTAAATAATACGTTTTGAATTAAAAACAATTTATCTTTGCATTTTTTTAAACTGGATTTTCCTCGTAAGCGGAGATTGAATTTTTTACGTAGTACAGTTTAAGAAGTAAACTTATTAACAAATACTTGTCACACAAGTGAAAAGAATTTAGTTTATTGATTTTTAAATGCCTGGGTCCTAACTGATCAGTTAGCTCATTAACCTGCGCGTGAACAAAAGTAAACTGAATTTTGCTTATTGATTTTCAAGGGACTTTGACCTAACTATTAACTCATTACCAACACTATATCTCCCAAAGTAATGTGCTCTCTGTTTCCTAATTTTCATTGACTAATTGCTAGAAATTACACAGAAAAACGATAACAGTCGTGTTCTGCGATGTGATTTTGATAACATCTCCTTTAAAAGAAAATAATCTCTAATATATTTTCCAAGAAAATAGATTAGGCACATACCATCGTTATTGTTATTAATGTATTGCGCTTTAAGAGATATATGACAAATCCAGAGATACAATACATACAGTTTGATTATACAGTTATATTATATGCAGTTTGTATATTATACAGTTTGATACAGTATATTATACAGTTTGATTATTTATTAATACTATAATATATTTATTAATATAATTATTAATAATATATTTATTAATATGGATGAGAAACATTAAGGAAATCTATATTTGGAAGAACTTGAACTTATCGGAGAATTTTTCCACCTTGAATTGAGAAACTTCTTATTTCCTTGAAAAGAAAAAAACAAGTGATATTTCAAAATCAACTTAATACAATTATTTCCAAAATATATTCAATGAAAATTAAGACGTTGATTTTAAAAATTCTTCAAATTAAAAATATTATTTTTTAATTAAAAATAGGTTTGGAGTAGAGAATCAGAAAAGTGCAAATAAAGCGAGAAAAATATCACTATTATACTTTGTATCAAAACTTTTTCTTTATTTTATAATTTTTATTTTTTCACGGGCGTATAGCTTACTTTGTCGAATCAATTGCTTGCAAAGCAACGAGGCATGATAGCTTAAAAAACTGTTCCGCGACCAGACGAAGGACCATCGTACAATAGAGTCTGAAATTTGTTCCGCGTCTTCTTGAGAGTAAATCGCTGTGGGTCTGCATGAGAGCGTCTCAATCTAATAAATTTATCGACCACGTTCACCTGAATTTCGTTTCTCACAGTTCCATTCAAACCAGATCAAAAATGTACATTAAATACGTTATCAAATAACCCAGAAAATAATCATTCAATTTTGACTTCAATCAAGTCTTTAATTAATTCGTTTTGTTAATTTTACTAAATATTTTGTTGATTGAGACAAATATTTCTATATATATATATATAATTATTATTATTTATTTTATATCACACAAATATTTCATTCAAGAAAAGATCAATTAAGTGGGAGATTATCATCCAACATCATAAACGATTATATTAACTAAGCTTTGAATTTAAAAAAATGCTTTTTGACCCAAAGCACAGATATTTTTAATTCAAGAAAATTTTATAAATGGTTTTTTAAGAAATTAATGTAGATTCTTGATTTCGTATATACATTCTTGATTTTGTATATACAAAAAACTCTTTTTTGAGTACAGCAAGTCCAATATAAAATTTATTTATCAGTCAATTTAAATTAATTGATTATTTTTTGATTTGTGATTTTTTAATTATACAATTTTTTTCAAGATATATTTGTACATATATACGAGAGAAGTGTAGGCGGAGCTGATCAGTTTCAACATACCGCACCATTCGCACATGCGCTCATTATATGTTGCCTCCCACAACGATTTCATTCATTTAAAAACTCGTAAGATACTTTATATAAAAAAAGTCTTCACATCCTGGTAAAAAAGTGAAAGAAATGCTCCAAAAATATATCTTTCGGAAATATTTGGACAATACATAAATTTACATTCAAATAAAATGCTATTACTATCTATATCCTTATTATTTTTACTAATAGGTATACATTTATTTTTACAGTATATTTTTTATTTTTTAAAACTTGAATACAGTATTACTTAATTTTACATAAATACATACAGAGATTCCTATTTTATGGAGTTCGAAGTACGTGACTTTTTTTTTAATGTCTCATTTCTCCAAAAATAGCAAGTAAATTGTACACATAATAATATTCACACAACTCTCGTTTTTTTAAACAATAGGGTCACTCCATGAATGATCATCTAAAAACGATTGCGGTCATATTTCAGAAAAAATTTTTAATTCGTCCATAATTATTTATTATATTTTTAGATTCGATTCGTGTACTTTAAGTATAATAAATTATTTTTCATTAAGCCAGAAAAAATTTTTGAAAAAATGTGGACGTGTGAAAAATGACGACAGGGCGCCATTTTTAAAATGAATTAAAAACTAAAGTTACTTATTTAAAATAAGGCAGAGAAAAACAGGGCGATTAGGGATTATTGAAATTCATTATCTCTAATGCTATTTTGGAGTTGTAGTTGAAATAGGAGAGGAAAAATGTGTTTGAAGTGACCTGTCAAAATTTGTTATTTACTTATTTTCGTAAAGTTTGATAATTTATTACAAGCAAAATTTACTACCGCAAATTTTAATTTTAATTTCAAAACTTATTTCAAAACAAAGATTAAAATCTTAGTTTTGATTTTAAAATCAAAACAAACCTTTTGCACGGTATTCAGTGAAATTGCTTATCAAAATTTATTCCTCCAGATTTTCGTCTTCGAAAACTTGAAAATTAGCAAAAAACACCACTTTCCAACCCGCGTTTCGACCCTAGGGTTGAAACTGCTACTTTCACCCCCCTGTACAGGCATCGAAAATCGAGTTTTCAATGTAGGTGTTACAAAAAAAAATTTCTAAAATATGACCGCAATTGTTTTTAGATGATCATTCATGAAGTGACCCAATATTAATGAAACATTTAATAAAAAATATTCAGTGACGATAATATAACCTAATTTTCTCTAAATATATTAGATTCTTTAAAAAGTTCTTTATTATATAACTTGTCACTCAGAAAATTTTTTTTACATTCAAACAGAATTTTTTAAAATTGCTATGGGGTCAAAAAACATTCGTTTAATTCAAACCAATATTATTTGAATAAAAAAAATTGTCTGAATCAAACTTTTTGCTGATCAACAAATTTTTCTTAATTACAAATTTTTAAAAATTGAAAAATTACAAATTTTTATATCCAATTAAGAAGAGGTTAAAAAATTTTTTTAACTTGAAAATAAATTTTCTCTCAGTGTACTAATTTCATATAAGTTGTATGAAAATATAACTAACTAAAAAACTGTTTAATGTATAAAGATATATAAATACGTAAATTATTTGAAAACCAAATTTATGCCATTATTGGCTTACTCTTTTTTTTGTTTGTATGAAATCTATTTTGATAAGGATAATTATTTTAATTTTATTATTGTATTATATTTTCAAGTGATACTTATTTCATTATTAGAAAGTTTTGGTGATAAGTTTTTAGAATTTTATATATGAGAATTGAGATAGTTGAATTCGATATTATTCAGTTACACTCTTAATCTGAATCAGCGATAAGTATACCGCTGATTCCAATCAGTGTATATACGCTGATGAATCAGTGGAATTTCGCTTATAGATGGCATGACATTCACTAGTTCATCAGCGCGTAATTCACTGGTTCATCAGCGTATGTACGCTGATTTGGAATCAGTGGTATACTTATCGCTGATTCAGATTAAGAGAGTAGACACTTTTATAATCCTTTTAAATAAGTTGGGTTTTTTACATTATTATAAATTTTAAATTATTTAATTTTTCATATGAGTGTTTCATATTCATTAAATTTTCTTTTTGAATTACATAAAATCTTTAACACTTTGGTTTTCTTGTTAGACGCCAAAAAACCGAGTGAGTTTCGATTATCCACGGTTTTTCGTTCGAAATTCAACTGGATTCACGAACCAATGTGGTTCATTTCTGAGATCGATTTTATAAAGTCACGCTGACGCCAAGCCCATTAAACCATTTGCAATTGTTAAACAAAAATACAACCGGATTCAAGGCTTCATAGTATAAACTATAAATCAAATTTCCTGGAACATCTACTTTTTCCTACATTGTAATATAATTTATTAATCAATTATTTCTAAATTGCAAATTTTTTATTATATCACCAATTGTAAATATATAACCTTTTTTTGATTGGCCGACTTTTTAAGTGCCAAGTTTTTTATGGGATTTCATATATTTATTACTTATTAATTTTTAGCTTTTTATTTTGTATAGTGTCGTTTAGAGAAATTTTTAAACCACCTAATATCTCAATCGCAATGAGATAAATAAACTCTATGGGTGGGCCCTTATGCAAGTAGTAAACTCGTTGAAGATTTTTTACACATGCCTATGGGGATTCCACTGTGGGGGGTTAAATTCGCATTAAAGGCGTCAAGGTTCCCCATAAGGTGGTACTGAACTCCAACCGTGTGTGAGAATCCATTCCACACGACTTCACATAGGTGCCATGGGGTGCATGTGACTTTTTTTATTGTTATTTCAGTCGTCAAACTTTTTCGCATAATTGATGTAATGAGTCGTATATAATATTATACAGATCATTTGTTGTGATTTTTGATTCTTATGAATCCAATTGTATTCCCTCAAAACCATTATTGCGTCTCGATTTGCGTCAATACTTTAGAAGATTGAATATTTTCTTTCACTTCAAAAGTCTTTTCTTCGAAGGAAGAAATTATGAAATGATTTTAATCTATGAAACGATAAAATATATGATTTGATATGTTATTATAATATGTTTAGATTTAAAAATTAGCATACCTATATGCTTTATAATAATATATCTATATGCTTTATAATAATATAATTCCAATATGTTCAATAATTATTCCACTGAAAAAAATTCTCATTTTTAAAATATTCTATAAAAATATTCTTAAAATTAGTATATTTTTTTCAGTATAAAAATCATGCATCAGGGATCGCAGTTAGTCCCCTATTCCCTTTTTTCCCCCTATTTTTCTCAAAATCCCCTAAAATCCCTATTTTTGAGAATTTTCCCTCTTTTTTCCCGTTTTTTTAAAGAACCTGTGATATCATTTTTATGATTTAATTGCTGGTTTAGTTGCAGTCAATATAATTTTATTTTTTTAATGAAATTTCAGTTTTCTTATAAAAATGTTGTATTTATTAACTTTGATATATAACTAATTTACCGAAATAATTAGGAAATTTTACCGAAACTTTTTAAGGGAAAATTCCCTAAACTCTGGAAAAATTACCGAAATCGTTATGGAAATTTCCCGAAGTTATTTTAGTGAAAATACCCAAAATATAGAACAAATTTACCGAAATAATTAGGAAATTTTACCGAAAATTTTTTAGGAAAAATTCCCTAAACTCTGGGAAAATTACCAAAATATAGAACAAATTTACCGAAATAATTAGCAAATTTTAACGAAAATTTTTAAGGGAAAATTCCCTAAACTCTGGAAAAATTACCAAAATCGTTATGGAATTTTGCCGAAGTTATTTTAGGGAAAATTCCCAAAATATAGAACAAATTTACCGAAATAATTAGGAAATTTTACCGAAAATTTTTTTAGGAAAAATTCCCTAAATTCTGGGAAAATTACCGAAATCGTTGTGGAATTTTCCCGAAGTTATTTATGGAAAAATTATCGAATTATCGGGTTTATTGCGTCCCGGAAATTTTCGGTAATTTTCCCGAAAAAAATATTTTCGTTCTTAAAATATTTTTACAATATTTTTAAAATTAGTATATTTTTTTCAGTGTAAAAATCAAGCATCAGGGATCGCAGTTAGTCCCCTATTCCCCTTTTTCCCCCTACTTTTCTCAAAATCCCTATTTTTGAGAATTTTCCCTCTTTTTTCCCGTTTTTTTTAAAGAACCTGTGATAAAATTTTTATGATTTAATTGCTGGTTTAGTTGCAGTCAATATAATTTTATTTTTTAATGAAATTTTAGTTTTCCTATAAAAATGTTGTATTTATTAAGTTTGATATATAACTAATTTACCGAAATAATTAGGAAATTTTATTGAAAATTTTTTAGGGAAAATTTCCTAAGCTCTGGAAAAATTTCCGAAATCGTTATGGAATTTTCCCGAAGTTATTTTAGGGAAAATTCCCAAAATATAGAACAAATTTACCGAAATAATTAGGAAATTATACCGAAAATTTTTTTAGAAAAGTTCCCTAAACTCTGGAAAAATTACCGAAATCGTTATGGAATTTTGCCGGTAATTTTAGGGAAAATTCTCAAAATATCGAACAAATTTACCGAAATAATTAGGAAATTTTACCGAAAATTTTTTAGGAAAAATTCCCTAAACTCTGGGAATATTACTGAAATATAGAACAAATTTACCGAAATAATTAGGAAATTTTACCGAAAATTTTTTTGGAAAAGTTCCCTAAACTCTGGGAAAATTACTGAAATATAGAACAAATTTACCAAAATGATTAGGAAATTTTACCGAAAATTTTTTAGGGAAAATTCCCTAAACTCTGGAAAAATTACCAAAATCGTTATGGAATTTAGCCGAAGTTATTTTAGGGAAAATTCCCAAAGTATAGAACAAATTTACTGAAATAACTAGGAAATTTTACCGAAAATTTTTTAGGAAAAATTCCCTAAACTCTGGGAAAATTACCGAAATATAGAACAAATTCACCGAAATAATTAGGAAATTTTAAAGAAAATTTTTAAGGGAAAATTCCCTAAACTCTGGAAAAATTACCGAAATCGTTATGGAATTTAGCCGAAGTTATTTTAGGGAAAATTCCCAAAATATAGAACAAATTTACTGAAATAACTAGGAAATTTTACCGAAAATTTTTTAAGAAAAATTCCCTAAACTCTGGGAAAATTACCGAAATATAGAACAAATTTACCGAAATAATTAGGAAATTATACCGAAATATTTTGGAAAATTCCCTAAACTCTGGAAAAATTACCGAAATCATAATGAAAAATTCCCTAAACTCTGGGAAAATTACCGAAATCGTTGTGGAATTTTCCCAAAGTTATTTATGGGAAAATTACCGAATTATCGGGTTTATTGCGTCCCGAGAATTTTCGGTAATTTTCCCGAAAAAATTTTTTCAGTGATACGTACAACTTCTTTTTAAGCGATGTTTTATTGATTCCAAAGAGTTACTCAGAGAAAAGTTTTTTTTATTCAAACTGTACTATTTCTTATTGGGTATACACAAATATTTGGTTCTTTCAAATAAATTTTGGTGGATTGAAATAAATATTTACTTGATTTGAATATTAAGATTTAAATTTCTCTGAATTCCATCAAGACATTGATTTGAATAAATGTTTGATTAAATCTAACAAATTGATCGATCGACCAAGAAATTTGGTTGAATTAACCAAGCTTTTAACTGAGCCAACTAAAACTTTGGTTGACTATATAGGAATATGGTTTATTATACGGTTCATGCATCATTGAATCAACCATATAATAAACCATATTCAAGCAAATAGCAAATTCTTATTGAATCAACGAAACTTTTTTCTGAGTGGTTTGATGTAAATCTGTGAAGAATTGGACAATTATTTTAGAGGTATTAAAGTTAGGAATATTAGGATTAGGATATTATTATTATTTATTGTTTCTAAATTATTTTTTTTATTTCTTTTTTTTAGCATATTTTCATTCTGCCCTATCACCTAATATTGAAATTGGTAGAATTTCATATTTCCTTTCGAAGAAATTATTTTTTGATTTGCCTTAGGACAAATCTTTGCATCAGAAGATATAACCGAAATCACTCAAAACATTCCTTTACATTTACCCCTTCCACTCACAATCACAAAACACTTTTAATACTCAAGCACACTCTTTCTTAGGATAGACACAAACATTTGGTTATTTAAAAAAAAAATTACTTGATTTGAATAAATGTTTGATTATATAAAAACATTTATGAATATCAAAACATTCCTTTACATTTTATTATCATCCCTTACACTCACAATCAGAGAAGTTTCATTCAACTACTGTTTCTTTGGATAGAAACAAATATTTGTTAATTTCGAATACATATTTACTTGATTGAAATAAATGTTTACTTATATCTAACAAATTTTTCAGTCGACCAAAAAAAATCAAATTAACCAAATTTTCAATTAGGTCAACTAAAATGTGACCATTTATCAAATGGCTGAATTAACAAAACTTTTTTCTAAATCGTTGCCATATTTATTCAAAAATGCAAATTCTTTACCAGAAATCATATTCTATGGACGTATCTCTTCACTGCAAAAAAATTTTTGGAAATTTTTCCGAAAAAGTTTGCCAGCTTATAACCCGAACATTTTGCAATTTTTCCTA
>JBAGKK010482602.1:0-16801 GCA_037177015.1 Euceroptres primus
TCGCTCCGTATAATGCGCCAAGTCCTGTGTATAAGCATAGGAGTTAGAGCTGTATACGGAGCGAAAAGAACTTGGAGCCCTCTGCAGTGGAGGTGTCGATATGAAAATTCGAAGATCGACGGTAGAATTCGGCTGGTACAACAAGTTATGAAAATTGCTAATTTTTCAGTTTTGTGCAGTCGGGTATCAGTTTCTTTTTTAATTATATCTTTTTTAAAAAGCTAAGTTTAAATAATATTTCACAATAATTGATAGTTGATAGTTTTTGTGCTGCATTTGAAGATGTTAACATCAATTATAAGTGAAAATATTATCTTTAAAAAAATATCTTTAATTATTATTATTTTAATATAGAGCTAATTTTTTTGCTTCCAAGACAGATAGATTTATAGAGATGTTGGCCTGAAAAGTTTATAAATGGTAAATTAAATGGTAAGATATAAATAAATAAATAAATAAATATATATATATATATATATATATACTTATATAATATATAATAATAAAATTATATAAGTATATATACTTATATAATATATAAATAAATTAAATGGTTATATATGACCTTATGTTAAACAAATTATAAATCCTTCTAACAATATATTTCGTTAATATTAATGTTGATGTTTAATTGCTTCATTTTTTTTCTCTTTGTTCCCTCTCAAACTAATCTGAATTTCTTAATTAAATTTTTTTCCATACTTTATGATCAGAAAGTATTCTTGAATAATAATAATAATAATAATAATAATACTAATAATAATAATTCAAAATAGAAGTTAAGTATTAAAACATTGTTTTATCCATTCAAAACAATAAAATTGTACCTATTTAGAAGATCGGCGGTACAAAAAGGTACAACTTTTCAACAATTATTATTAGTAAGTAGAAAATGATTTAAAAATCTAAAAATTATTGATTTCTCTTCTGATTTGAGTCATTTAACTGCCTGTAAAATGAAAATGCTAAAAAAAATTTTCTTGAGCGTAAAGTTAAAAAAACCTCGAAAAATACGTAAAAATTGTACATAATAGCCCCACTCTACGGTACCTAAATTTGTTATTCAATTTTACTTAATAATTTCATAGAAAGCAATTGTTAAAGACTCTGTATTGCAATTCCATGGGAATAATTTTTGTATAACATAATCGCATATTTAATATTAACTTTTTTTTTAATTTTACAAGCAAAAAAATTACGAAATAAAACAGAAGTTAAACTTAGTAACGCATAATTATATTGAAAAACGAAAATATATTTAATTTGATACTCTACAGCCTACACCTACAGATTTGTTGGTCGCCTTCTGGTTCCTGCCGGGTATTAGAATCAAGCTAAAATACTAAATTTCAAAACTTTATCTTAAAAATTCAAAACTTTATTCGATTTGAATCCAAACAAAGCAAACAAATAATAAAAGTTTACTGTTTATCGAATTGAATAGCCCTCTAAATAGCTCTGAAACTCCAATTAGGGGAGATGCGGCTAAGTTGGCGCACCTAATAGAAAGTGGGAGTTTAAAACAAAAGTCTATGACCAAAAAATATGAGTTGGATATCTTGATACCTTGACTATACTTTCAGAGGAATAAATATTCTATTAAAAATAAGTAAAGCAGATATATTTATTGAGTTTCTCAGAGCACTGTATCTGCGTCAATTTACCTGATTTGGCGGCTAATTTGGCGCGCTACTATTATTGTTTAATATTCCGATATGTTAATACCTTTCTGAATATTTTTAAGTACACATGACTTATAAAGCTCACTTGCATTAGGTAATTCTAATTTGAAGTTAATTTTGAGGTAATATATTACGGTAACGAACATTTTAAACTATAACATAACCCCAAACACGATTTGCATTGCTTTTCTTCTGATTTGTACTCAATTTCGTGTGATTTAACGTCTGCCCCAAATTACCCGCCTACGAATCGTTCACTAATTAAATAATTTTTACAAAGACTTATTTATTTTACGCAAATTCTTTTTGTAATTGTAAGTTTAAGAATCAAAGATTAAAAAACTGTCAAACTAGTCAAGTTAATGTAAAATGCGAGTTATTTATCGATTCAATTCAACGGCTGTGGATTTAACAAAAAAGTATCGAAAACAGATTATTTGCTATAAAATTGGTTTAAACAATCGGATTATTGTTAATTTTTTTATCAGTTATATATATTAAGCAAAAATACACAAAATATCAATATTTTCATGTTCTAACTATTATAGTTCCTTGTAAACACGGGTGCGCTACTTTAGCCCCCGCGCCAATTTAGCCGCTTCCCGCCTACACTCTGAAGCTGAATTTAGAAAATATAAACAGTACTATTATTAAAAATTATTGTAATAGTAATATACAGCAGTATATTCATCACACTACAGTTATAATTAATAAAATATCGTGCAGGAATTTTCAAGAATTCCTAACAGTGTTACTGTAGGGACAATTTAAATTCAGGCAATTAGAATTTTAAAATTCAAATTCCCTGCCAAGTTGCTCCATATTGGGATCAAGATGAACAAGCAAAAAATAATGCAGGTCAGAAGCCACCGCATGATTTATGAGTTCAAAGTGAAGTACACGAAAGTTTCAAACAAAAATTGACTTCATAAATGAAAAAGGTTTCGTTAAAATATAAAAAATATTTTATCGTATTCATTCATAAGTTATTTAACATTTTTGATTTTTTATTAAAATTTGTGGTATTAATTGAAGCATCCGCGAAAAAAAAGTTCTCTGAACCAAAATGTCTTTTAAGGGAATCTATGTTCATAATGTAAATGCAAATTAATAAAAGTTTGATCGATGTCATAATTTGTTCTATGATATACGTGCTATGATGTATGTAGAAGACAAATTTTTGGGACTGGAGTCCACTTTCATACTATGAACATAGATTCCAATAAAAGCGATTTTGGTTCATAAAACGTTCTTTTGGCGGATGCTTGAATTTTCTTTTTCAATTGTATTTTTTGAATTGTATCATTTTGAAGATAAATGGTTCCGTATATATTTTATCATCAACCTAAACCGCGATCGATAGGCAACGAGATTCGCAATGGTCCGCAGGAAATGTCATATGGAGAGTTTAATCGAGTTTCCTAGGTACCACGTTCCCAATTCGATCTGCATTTAACTTTAAACATAAATACAGAGAGAAATGGTTAGCTAGAAAGGCTAGAAAAGACAATTTGCGATGGATTTCCTTCATGTTATATGTGCACACCGATTTTGAATGTGTGAACGCGCACAAATATCGTTAATAACGTAAATATAATTTGAATTAAATACGTAATATAATGAAGAATTGTTAAATTACCAATTTTGCAGTTCGAAAATTCAAATTGTACTTGAAAATAATAAAATATAAGGAGAGACGGATAAATAAATGAAGAATAGCCGGCATCTTTATACAGTCAACATTTTTTTCTTAAAAAATGCAATTATAGAAACATATTGATTGTTTAAAGTGAACGCTTATTAGGTAAAAGATATTATAATTATATTTATGATATCTAAAACAGTAATATTATTGTTTTAATAATTGTTACACCTTTTCGTCAGTTACCGTGTTTCACAACAACAAAAAAAAACTAAAAATAATATTAAGTCTCGCATATTTAAAAAAAAACTGCAGGAACATTTTGCACGTTTTATTTGTAATATTAAGTGATGATAAGATTTAAAAATATAAAATTACAACAAAATAACTTTTAAAAATCCCAACAGAAGGGAAATTGTAAACTTCCATGTATGTATTCCGTCTCCGCCATTTTTACGCAAGTCGTTTTATTAAACCACTATCACTTAAAATCAGTATTTTTATCACCTGAAGTTGTCAAAATGTGCAGATTAGCACATATAAAATTTTGGTGAATAATATAATTATAAATACGCTAATAATTGTATAAAAATAGACGAAAATTTATAAACAAGAGAGTGGATTTAAAATTCCCTAATTGATCCTTCGTTTTTCATGTGTATATTTTTTAACTCTTTTATTCCGGCTCAATAAAATGCATTGCAATAGAAATGAATCTGAATTTCCACATGAAACATATGCAAAAAGGAATTGAATATCCTAAGCTCAAAGTGAGCTGCTTCTTAAAATAAAAGAATCGCTTCAAAGTTCTTTTTTTTTTGGAATAATTTTGTATCAAAATTTTCTTGACTTTAAGCAGAATTCCTACATTCAGAAAAATATTGGGTTGAACCAATTAAATTTAAGTTGACCCAGCTAAAAAAAAAAAAAATTTGATATATGTTCAACCAAAGATTTGGTTGTTTCAACCAACATTTTTGTTTAACTCAACTAAACGAGTTTGTTGAATCAAAAAAATTTTTTTCTGAGCGTTCTCAGAAAAACCGGCGGTAATAAAACGCTGCAAACAGGTGACAACTAAATTATATAAAATAAATGAAAACTACCCAATGTAAAACGTTTTGATGCACTTTTCAGACTCAAATTGATACTTGGGGATATTTAGTATGTATTTAATTGGAAACAGTAGTTTTTAAATTAATGATGATAAGGCAAAAAGGACATCTGTATTTCAATAATAACTTCAGATAAAAATGATTCCTTTCGGGATTTATTCCTATACTTGATAGCATGATGAGTTCACTACAGCCCCATGAATTCGCATTTAATTTTTTCGACTCCAATTGAAATTCTAATACTACGACAAGATCCGGATGAGTTTAGTAAGTGGCAGGAAGAAGGTCGAAGGTTTGAAAACGCAGGTCGGGGTACTCGTACTGAAACATTCCCATGGATATGGAGGATGAACTCGGGGGGTTCCATTGTACCTAAAGGGACCGTCGAGGAAACAAAAAAGAATGGCTGAAAAGATCTTGAGCCCTCCTAACCTCGAATTTACTCATCTAAATCTAAACTCCAAGTCTAAGGTCAGATACCAGCTTCCCTGTACGGGACTTTCTTCAGGTTGTTCTTCACACGCTTAACCCCATAGACAGGGCCACAGGCTATATGGCTATGAAGTGGGGATCCATCCTAAATCCTGGCTGATTTCATCTTCACATGCTATTTAATTAATGGAAATTTTCTTCGAAACCAAAAAGAGAATGAGTGGAAAAAACGGTGACTCTTCTGATTTGACAAAAGGAAGCTAATTAGGATTGAGTTTAGAATATACATAATTTAATGAAAAGAAATATCTATTTTTCCGACCAAAAAGAAACAGAATGAATATCAAATCAAGAGGCGGCACTATATAAATGTTAATAAAAACAATATTATATCCAAGTAATAATAATAAATAATGTACTTGAACAGGAACTTTTTAAGTAAACTGTATAAAATGTCACGTTCGATACGTGCCCTTAATAATCTGATAATTCCTAGTGGATTTATAAAATAATTAACACCGTTGAATTTTCCGCATAAAAATTTCAGTGTAAAAAAGTATGTTAGCTTCGAAATGTATTTTTAAGTGCAAAATGAAAATAAAAAACTGTCGCATTAGAGATAGTTAACAATTGAATACATGAGAATGACAATTCGGTAAAGACCATTTGAAGGTGGCTCCTAAATTAGGTTATTTTAACTATTACTTAGGGGCCAATTTCAAATTGTCTTTAACGAGTTGTCATTCTCATGTCTTCAATTAAATTGTACTGATTTTCAAAGAAAGATTCACTCTCAAAAGTTTTAGTTGTTATAGTGTTGGCATTTGAATTTGTCGGGAACATCTAAAAATGCTATTCTCAGAAAACACATGTTTTGAAATTAATCACAATATTTTAATGGGAGTGGTTAACGTATGAACACCACTGGAATTATTCACAAATCGATTTAATTCAAATGTACATTTTACCCCACATCATTTATACTAAACGGAAACGTGTCGTTAGTCTGAATCCGACTTGCCCTACAATTTGTATCGATTGGTTCTTTTTTTCGACCAGGTGCGTGTTAATACAGGAAAGAGAGAAAAGAATAGGAAGAAAAATCTGGCAGTGTTTGTTAACGCATCTGTCATGCCACCACGTCCCATTAATCTGCTTTAATGTGGCGTTATGGTGCATTATGCAACCAAAAAGCATAGCCCGTGTCGATAATATGTAAGACGTCGCGAAAAGGACAGAGTAGTGGATTCTGTTGATCGATTGCATATCGAAAGGGGAGTAAATATAAGTGACACAACAGCGAAAAAATTTTCGAAAACATTGGGTTAGTTTGCTTATCTTAAATTTTTCAAGCGCAAAATGAGAGATGCTAACCCGTGTAGAAATGGCCAAATCCCGTGTAGAACTTTGTCGTGGAAAGTAGAAAGGCACTACTCAGTTGCGCTAATCACTTTCAAGGCACTTTAAAGGTGAACTTTAAAGTTACTGGCATAGTTTGTTACGCTAATTTCGCTAAGTTATTGCCTAGCTAAACTGTCCATGTCGATTCCAGTAGTGCTGTAAGGTTACTGAACAGATAAAATATCAGATTTTTTAAAAATTATTACAAAAATGTTTTTACTTACTTTTGGAATGAAGAAATGAATTTCTTGAATAAAATTCCATTCAATTTTATTCATAAAATTCAGTTATTCCTTCCAAGAGTAAGTAAAGAATGTTTTTAGTTATAAAATCTATACAATTCATTAAATTAATGAGTTAAAATGTTTAATTTATTAAAGGATGTAATCATAAACATTAACGTTTATTATATAATGCCGAAGTACACAAGCTAAAGAATCTTTATCTTCATCTTATTCTGGTGAATCCTCTTCTCGTAGGAGTGGATCCTCTTCAATGGCTTCAGCAATTGATAAAAATCATTCATTTTTAAACTGGAACTAATAATAAATATTTATTTCTTTAAAAAATTTATATTAATTAGTACCCAATAAATGATTTTTATATATAAACAATAATTTCCAATCACAAACAAATATTATTTAGGATTAACCATAAAAAGATTATGTTTAGAAAAATGTACTAGAAAACATATTTTTCAGAATTTAATTCTTTTACTAATTTATAGTAATACAGATATGGTGCACTCTAAAATACAAACAATTGAAGACATTTATTTCAAATTTATTTGAAAAAAGTGAAGTTCAAACGATGATGTTAATCTCTATGTACATTGTACACCTATACGACTATCATGAAACTAACAATGCTGAATATTTCTTGTAAATTACCATATTTGACTTACCTTTATTCACTGCAAATAAATGTGATTCCTTCTTAAATATTCCGCATGCTGCGGTATGCAATTATGATCGTTTCTTCGAATTTCGAATAATTATTTTCACACTTTTTCGCAAACACAGATCAAACAAACTGATGAAAATGTTAGGTTAGGGCACTGATGAAACGATTATAGCGCCACGGCAAACTATAAAATTATTTGGAAAGGCATTTTAAGAACTAGAAAGATGTTCTGGTCGGGAAAAAAGAAGGGTAACTTGACAAGCTATACAAGAGTACTGTTCAGTAACTTGATAAGACCCAGCCAACTGAATGATATTCGGTTTCCAAGACAAAAACTGACCAGTTATTTATAATATTAGGACAAATTTGTCCCATATTATAATTATTAAATTTGTCCCTGGCAAATTTCTACGCGGGACCGGGCCATTTCTACACGGGAACCTGTAGCCATTAGCATAAAATAAGCGTCACGCGATTTAACTAAACATTTAAAGAATATCTTTGTTCAATTTGTTTATACTGCTTCATTTGAAAGCTGAAACAATTTATTTGCATTACCACACTGTAAAAACGAATACTTAAAATTGTTACCCCTTAAATCTTAAAAATAGATTAGGAATAAACTTAAATCAAATATAAATTTGTTTGAATTTAAGAATGTAATAAACTGAAATTAAGATTGAAATTAAGACTGAAATTCATTATTGAAATTAAGATAGACTTTTACTTAAATCTAGTAAAAAAATTTAACTTAAATTTGAAACTTAAATTCAATATATAATCATTACTGAACTTAAGTATTAGTCCTCTCTGTATTGTAAAAATTTTAAGCAACAAAATACTTGTTTTGAGTATTCGTTTTTACAGTGCAATTCATAAGATATATTTTCTTAACTATATGTGAACAACGAAAATACACAGTAAAAACTCCAGCATTTCCTTTCAATCTGGTATGCTTTTTAGGCGTTCTAATATGATCTTTGGTTGATCTATATGATATCTGACGAACTTCAGGTTTAAAAAATTCGATTCTGTTTTCATCCACAATCATTCTATTTTGAACCCGAAATCATACTCTTCTTTTATTCGCCAGGATTCGCGGACTAAACTGAAGTCGGATGGTTTTGTCGCCCTGTTTCCATACCGAATTTAGCTCTAAATAAGCATGGCTTCTTTTTAGTGATTATTAAACAATATATTTGTTAATTTTCATTAATTACTGAAATGAGAAGTCGAATCATCCACGGAATTTACAGATTATTAGCAAAATTTCACTATTGTCACTTATTTTCCACCAATTCGGTTTTATAAAGCATTAAAGCATATTTCTAAATTGTATGAATGAGCCAAAAAAAAAAAAATGGTTGAAGAAGGAATTTAAAATTTCAGTGGTGAATTATTGCAATGAGAGTTAGAGTTATAAAGTGCACAGCTTCAGGCTGTACCATATTTACCGCCCACTAAAGTTTCTCTTCACAGTTGCAATAAATCGAGGTTGTCTTTCCCCAAAAAGGGCGCTTGCAACTGGAAACGATTTCACTCTCAGTGCAGGTTTCAGAATGTGAAGGTAGAATGGTAGAATATTGTCACCCCCTGAGTTCAGACCATAAACAAAGTAAACCAGGAAGGGCGATGATAATCCCGACCCTTTTATAATCTCAGCCTTGACTTTCTTTTCTTCAACGACTCCGCAGCGTAATCGGATTCCAAAATTACTTTCCGCACTTTTGCTCTTAATGCTTGATCCAGAGATAGTGAGGGAGGGAAAAATCACCAAAAAGACTTTGGGTACCCTGAATGAAATTCCTTATCTCATTATTGAAAGAAGGATGATAATAAATTACCAGAATATTTAATGGTTAAAAAGCGGTAAAATCTTTCAACTGCCGACAAAAAACGAAAAAATTACTTATATTTAATGTAAACAATTATTTAATTGAAATAAATGAAATGTTATCGGTCAAGGAATTTTCTTTTGTTTCGAACAATTCTAGAAAGCACAAAATTCGAACTGAAACGAACTGTTTAGATTGAGTAATTATTAACCAAATCATAATTTCATATTCTACGAAATCGCATATTTTTGAGTTGCAACAATTGTTTTTTTTAAATTGATCCAAATTGGAAATTTTCACTATGTACCTTGAAAAATTCTGTATGTTGAAGTGCGTTTTAGTAAATTAAGCAAGCCAATTGTAATACTTTTTTTCACCTTACCAATTATATATGTTGAAAACGAGAGATAAAGGTCTTGTCAGAAACTTACCTGAAACAAATAAGAAAATAGTCCATTAATGAATGTTAATACAATTACAAAACAGTGTGGAAAATACACAATTTAAATTGAGGGGAGTCCCATAAATTTATTCTAAATTCACATTCCTTGCCTCTTTTATCATAGATTACGGAATTATTATGTTCAATAAATAAATTTATAAAAGTGAACTTCACATTTTTCCAATTGATCTTTGCGTTAAAGAAATGGATTCTCTTAAAAATTATACATGTAGTCGAGACTAACTTCATATCACCCTGAAATATAAGTAAGTAGTAAGTAAGTAGGCGATTAAAATTATGATATGGTGTTATTTTTTAGGTCAAATGATCGGTGAAGTACAGCAAAGGCCTACCAAATACCAGTAACTTGAGGCAAAAAGGTGTAAATGGCGCGATAATAAGACGAGTGAAGATAACCTTGTTTCTGAATATTGCGCATGAAACCTTCTCTAGAATTTAGCTCACCTCGACGTTTAACGAATATCTGCCATAGACGGCAATATTCATCAAATAATACTAAATAAGATCGATTGATAGTACAAAAAGGTCCTGGTAGTTTAAAAATAATTCTAAGGCAGTATATAGAAGTTCATAATCAGCAAATGAAGGTCACTGACTTCATCACAATTTATTTATTCAAGAAACGGGGTTCTGATGACGCAATTATTTATTGATTATTCAGGTTCCCAAATAGTATATGATTACCAAGAATGAAAGTACCGAAAATAGAACGCAAAAATATCATTATTATTTTTATTCAATGTTACTGCAAATAAAATTAATACTTCTTAGCCTTCCTATACATTTTGGTATTTATTTAAAACTTACTCTAAACAAAATGTAGTCAATGAATTTTCTGTGCAGAAAAAAACGAAGGATAAAGTTTAGCTCAATTCCAAAGTAAAAATTGTATGCATCAAATTTTATTCTTAGTTTTTTTTGTGCGTTTGATTTAGGTAATTTTGTTTCGAAATTGTACATATAAATCAGAGCAAATCTGCCGTGCACAACAAGAAAGCCGTAACTACATTTGAGATATGACCTACGTTTCACAATTGTTTCTAAAATATTTACATGGAAAACCTATTTCTAAAATATTTAAATGGAAAACCATTGTGAATCGCAGACCAAATCTCAAGTGTAGTTACGGCTTTCTCGTTTTGCACGACAGAAATGTCCTGTCAAGCACCTATCCCTAATTACAAACTTAAAGAACAAAGATTGTCAAATATTAAGACATTTTTAAAATAATCAAAGTGTATAGAAACCTTTTATATTAAATTTAACCAGATAAGAATCATTAAGAAAATTGAATATTTCAAAAATAAGGATCACTTGACAGCTTTTTTCACGCACTGCCATGCGCCCTTGCTATTTTAGGCTAAATCTATGTACCTGAAGTTTTGAACGTTCAAATGAGCGAATTTTTTCCTACTTCTTTATCTGGAAATGTTGTTCCAATTGCAAAATAAAGAGAAGCATCAGGAGCTTTTTTATCATTATATTAGTTTCTTCTTTAATAAACCAATATTTTAGAAAAAATTTGAGTTTAAAAAAAATTTCGATCAATTGAACGTTCAGAACTTCAAGCACATGGTAAATCTTATGAATCTATTAGAAGTCTCGTCATGCGTACATCAAACGTTTGTAAAATCAGGATCCTGTCATATGCGCCATTTCTCAAGTGAAGTTTCTCCGAGGGATTCACAAAAATTCCTTCCTTCACCTCTTACAATCTTCGATCTATACTTTTGTACAAAAAAAAAAAAACTTTTAAAAAAACTTAAAGGACAATTTATTAAATTTTATTATCTAAAACATCAGCAAAAAATGAATGATACATTCTAAAAAAATTTTACATCAAAAGCAGTTTCAAAGACGATCGTTGGTGATAAAAAAGGACCAAGTGATGATGAGGAGAAAGAAGAGAAGAATTGGAGGGCGAGAGGGGTGAAAAGAGGGGGGCAGGGGGAATGAAGGTGGTGAAGTGAGAGGAGGGAAGCGTCTGGTAACGAGTAGTCTTCGTGCCATGAAGGGACTCTAGAGAGGAAGGAATGTTGTTGTTGTGTCGGGAGGCGGTTGCACCGGGGCAAGTGGGATGGGGGAGGCGGCTGCAAGGAGGGGGGAAGGGGCATGGAAAGGAGGAGGGCGAAGTCAATGCACCGCAGGGGAATGCAATGCTGTGCCACGCCGGGCAATACAGTTCCTACGTTGGAGTGCATTCTACCGTACTATATGACTATAATGTCTATAGTTCGCGTTAAGTACTGCAGAGTTCGAGGTATATTCATCATGTAATTAAAAAAAAAAAAAAAAGAAAATATAAGCTGAAAAAGTAACCTAAATTTCTAGTCAAAATGAGATATAAAAAAATCCGATTGATCAGCAGGTATAATCATTAATCATGCATTGTTTTCTAACAACAAATATTGAAAAATTAGGCTAATTTGTAGTTAATGAAATTTTTAAGAGCTTTGGAATTCTTATATAAGTGAACCTATGATTCATGGAGGAATAATGACAGGAATCTCTCGCAAGTCGCCACGTGGTCAGCATGTCTATCACGTGGAGAAAGCTGATCTTACACTTACGAGATAAAAAACTGCTTGATTCATAAATAAAAATTAAGAAAATGGACTGAAGGTTAACTTTGAAATGGCATGAAACTTTTGAAGCTCAAGATATCATGATTTTTATCATCTACATTTTCTTCGGTGTATAATTTAAATTCGCTGAAAAGATGATAACTGATTTTTATGTGAAAAAGAGTCGGTAAAAGTTCTAGTTGCATGTAAGTACATAACATTATTTTTTCTATTTTCACAGAGTTCTAAAATCATGCAAAACGAATGCATGGACCGAGTTTTCCATCGAAAAAAAATTCTCGCAGAAAACAAACTTACTAAAGGAAACGAGTCGCGTGAGCGAAACTGCTTTGCAGATGGTTCACTATACATTATACGACGGCTACTATCGCTTCTTGGAAACTATAATGCAAGCTGAGTCGAGCTGAGCTTTGCTTCGCGTCATGGTACATATAAAGATGCAACATTTCTGGAAATATGTTTTGCAGAGTGAATAAATCCCGACAAAAACAAAAATCACAATACACTCGAATCCCGGTTTAAGACGGGTTTGGGACATTGTCTGTCTTAAACCGGGATAGTCCTTGAGCATCTCTGAACACAAACAGTCAGGGCCGTACGAACCACTTTCAGTCGGAATAATATGAATTATGCGAGGAATTATATGAATTATGTAACTGATATATGTACGCATGTAAATTTTTTACCATAAGGGATGAAAATTCTTAAATGACTATAAAAAATTAATGAAAAAAAATTTTCAACGTGTTTTTAAAAATAAATGCAAAAGGCAAATTGATAATGCTCGCTCTGTTGCTGCGGTACTGCTTGACTACTATTTGACGACCAGCCTCCCTCTCTACCCTCGGGCCTGCGCATGTACTGAATGACACCGAACGAAATTCTAGGAATATCTTAAACCGGGATTCGAGTGTATTTAAAAAAAGGATATGCAAAATATATAATTATTTTGAAGGTGGTTAAGAACCCAAGATTATTTTACATTTTTAAATTTAATTTTTGTCCAAGATTCAGAAATACTGAGAAATTCTTTTCTACAATGTCAAGTATTCCCTTGTAATCCTAAGTGTGTGACACCACAGAAATGTAATAAGAAGAGCTTGAAAGACTTAAACTCAATTTAAAGACTTGTTTTTTTTTTGCACCTTATACAGCAGACTACCAGAAGCCCTTATCGATCTGTCCCTAACGGCCCTAACGTAAATACAAGCTTGCACAAGCAACCAGGAGGCAATACAATTTTTGCTGGTTTGGCTTCTGTTCGAAACCAAACGAATATCGACTGGCAATTCGAGACTAGAACGCTTCTAATAGAGTCGATTTTTTTACCAATTTATGATGGAACTATTCACTGAGCAAAAAATTTAATACAATAAACAATAGGCCAAGCAACAAAAATTATGTGACAAACAAATTATTTGAAGTAACCAAAGGTTGTTTAAATACAACACTTCATTTTCTCAGTGTAAATATTGATCAAACGTTTGTTTGATTGTTTAATTGTTTATTTAACTTAATTGTTTAATTAACTTAAAATAACTTTCCTCAACGCATTGAAAAAAATAGATAGTGAAAAGGAGGGGAAGTTAATATCTGGATATTGAACTATGGGACAGCTATCTAAGATATTAGGATGTAATATCTAAATATATGTAATATAATATCTCATACATTAAATCACAATATCTCATATATTAAATTATAATATCTAGATATTAAATTATAATATCTAGATATTAAATTATAATATCTAGATATTACACCATAATATCTTAGATAGCTGCCCCATAGTTCAATATCCAGTTAATAACTTCCCCTCCTTTTCACTATGTACATATCTATTTTTCTCAGTGTGAATAAAAAAAGTTTTATAATAATTTACTATCAATATTGTCTCTTTGTTCTAAATCTAATTCAATATTTCCACGCATTAGAATATCTCACAAGTACGATTCCAAGAAACGTGAATTTGCAATGAAACTCCCACGAATCGAGTGGCTAAACTTAAATTCCCAACCTCGCTGAAAAAATATGCAATTCAAATAAAGAAGACGTCACAGAATCAAGATAAAAATAATGAAACTATGAACAAGAAGAAAGAAAGAAAGAGTAAAAGCAAAGTTGTCACTACGACTTGGCATCACTAGGATGCACAACGACCACGAGGGTGGCGGCGTGTGGTCGTCGTTTGCAGTTCAGTCACTCGGCCGTTTGCACTGGCGCGCTCGCTTTCGTGTGAGTTGAAAGCACGGTTCATATGTTGAGACTTAAACACACACCCAAATCACACACATACCGCACACTCGGGAAGTAAGTGTAGTAGAGGAGGCGCGCCAAGCGCGCAGTACCCACCAAGTTTCGCAGTCGAAAGCCTTCGCTCTCATCCCGGTGAGTAGCTGATGCATGTGTGGGTCCTCGTGTGTGAGTCAAACTTCGCGTGGTGTGGAGCAGCGTGAGTAGCGTGTGTACGCGAGAGTCGTGCTGCGCATGCGCTCTACCCTCAAACGCGACTGAATGAAGCCCCCACCATCATCATCGCCACCGGCTCCAGACACACCGCGGCCAAAGTTACACGATGCGAACAAGGGCAGCCAGATGCGAATCTCGTCGCCATGAAAAAAAATTTCCGAAAAATTTTAAAACAACATTCCTAATTCCTTGGACATTACAAAACTTCTTATTATGTAGACATCCAACTATTTTTTATCAATCTCCCAACATTGAGCAAAATTGCTTCAAGAGAATTTTTTCGTGTATACTCCTTTTCACATTTTCATATTAAAATAATTTTTATATACTATTGTTATATTTTTACTAAGAATTTAGATATATTCTATACTCTTATCAGAATATGTAAAGGCAGCTGCCGTGGAACTTGAATATCAATAGAAAATAGGTGGCTGGGTTTGGGTCGGTGGGTGACACATTTTGCGTAGTGGTAACGCTTGGCTGACAGAAAGAGAGAGAATGCAGACAGAGAGGTGATGTTGATATTGATTTGTGAAACGAAAGGCACCCCTTGAGTAACCACCCTTCCCGGAGAGAGAATGCGAGGCCGGTTTTCTCTTTTCCGTGCCGCACCCCATCGTCCACGGGGAGAGAAGGTTGCATCCTTTGGGTGGGTCAGGGCCAGAGAAACAGAGGGAGAGTTCGTTAAACCGGAGGTCCCTGCACCCTGCAGTCGCTTTCTCACTCTCCTCTGTCTCTCTCGTTGCACTAACCAACGACGTGAGATCGAATTCCGCTGGACGATGTACGCAAGATGCAGGGCTGACATGTGTCCGGTAACACGAATATAACATGATCCGTTACACAACCGAAAACAACAGAAGCATTTTTTAAAATATTCAAGTGACAGAAAATTTATTGTCCTAATTTTTCTAACTGATGAAAAATCCTCCACTTCACTTTGTTAGTCAGCGATACTTGAAAATATCTTTTTGAATATTCAAAATCTTTACAGACAAACCGAAAAGTTGTTATTACAATTAGGATATATTTCTTTTCAAGACAATAAGAAATGATGACTTTAAACTACAAGCTGATAACCTATCAACACACGTAACTAAGTGCAATAATATAAGAATCTTATTTTTACCGACAGAGACCATATCAGTTTAATTCTCAAAAAGCTCTCAAAAGCTATTCCCACCAAACTACTTTAACGTGTGTGAAAAAATGAGACCGCACATGCGAGGGCGTGGACAGAGTACGACGCAAAAGGGTCGTCGAAGAGGATGAGGTTTAGGAGGGGGCGGTGAAGTAAGACAAGTAAAAAAGGAAGTAGGAGACAGTGAGCGCGAGAGGAAGAGGGTAAAGCGGGAGTAGGTCCGAGCGAAGTAAACAAGTGGAAGAGCGAGGGGTAGGGATGAGCAGTGGTCAGTGCGGTGCATTTAGTGCATTCCTACAGTCTGCGCTGCTCAAGACAGTGGGTTGGAGAGAGCCAGGAAGAAGGGTGGATGAGAGACAACGATATGTCGCGAAGCTGTGTGTGTGCGTGCGAAAAGGGGGAATGAGAGAGAGAAACGTTCTCCGCAACGCGGCACGCTACTTTGGACCGACGGGCGCAAACCGCATTCTCGGCCGTGACCTTCGCTAGGACATCGCCACTGCCCCATCCTCTTTTAACATTCCCCCTCAATCCCGCGGCAGTCTCTTCGCTCACCCCTCGCTTCGCGAGAACCTTCGAACCCCACCCCCCGGATTCACCATCGCCCCACTAGATCCATAATGCGGCCCGCACACAGCATCACGGAGCATACCAGATCCTTCTTTATCTCTCCTTCCCCTTTGATTTATCTTCTCCTTTGGCTCTCCTCCTACCTTTCCTAGCTGGTTTCCCTTTTCTCGGCTCCTGACCGTCTCTCTTTCACACTTTAGCTCGCGACGTTCGCGAGAGTAGCATTTCACTAGGTCTAGTTATCTATTGAATTTGATGATCTGCATTTCTACAATATTCAAATAATTCTGATACATATTATGATGAGAATACAAAGTGTTACCGAACTGCTGTGTCACTGGAATATTCCTCTTGAAAAATGGAGTCGAAAAGTTCTATACTATTTGTTCGATAAGACGGACGTCTTTAAGCTAGAGAGCTTTACAGTTAAACGGCAACTGCGTCATCTTCCTAAAGTGCTTGCCGAATCGTCGTTTAACTTTAACTATACACTCAGAAAAATATTTGTTTGATTTAAACAAAATTTGTTTGAATCAAACAAATTATAACGTTGATATGGGGTC
>JBAGKK010482613.1:0-16799 GCA_037177015.1 Euceroptres primus
ATGTCATAGTCCACCATTTCATATTCACCACAACTATTATGGGCTTTTCAGACCTGATCGTGCCGGCACGATGAGGTATGAAAAGCCCATTAGTCTTGATTGTATACCTCTACAGTCGGACCTCCACCATGTCATATTACTCCATGTCATTTTCCCCGCAACTAGTCTTGATCGTTTGCCCCTACTCTCGAGAAGGCGTTTGCGCAGATAGCTTTACCTACACATGGGTACATACGTGTGTGCGCAAGTGCCTGGTGCGCAACTTCCAATTTCCCCTCCGAATTACCTCTATCAAGTAATAACTTCCCCCGAAATTATGACATGGTGGAGGTCTGACTGTACTCTCAAGACGGCGTTTGCGCAGTTTACACCCTCACATGGATACCATGGATACATACGTGTCTGCGCAAATGCTTTCTGCGCAACTTTCAATTTCCCCTCCGAGTTATCATCATCATTTCATAACTACCCCCGAAATTATGACATAGTGGTGGTCCAACTGTAATAGCTCGGAGGGGAAATTGAAAATTGCGCAGCAGGCATTTGCGTACACACGTATGTATCCATGTGTGGGTATAAACTATCTGCGCAAACACCATCTCGAGAGTAGGGGCAAACGATCAAGACTAGTTGCGGGGAATATGAAATGGTGGAATATGACGTGGTGTAGGTCCGATTGTACACTGAAGCTCCAGTTTAGTGCGGGGTTCGGGGGTTGCCTGAATGGCCTTCGCATAAAATTGAAGCTCTCTAAATATGAAGAAGTCAGGGCCGTATAAACTATTTCAGTTTGATTTTTGTCACGATTGAAAAATATTTTTTAAATATAAGTTTAATTTAACGTTCACTTTACTGTTAAGTTTGATTTAGTTATTATTTATGAATTATTATATATAACGCATAATGAAAACATTGAAAACGAACTGATGCGAGCCGACGGAATTCAACGCGTAGACTACTGCGTCAATACTGCGCACTTTGTTGATACGCTACTTGTACAACTCCGGTGAGCTCAGAGCTCGGCTTTCTCGTCCCCTTGGACCGCTCATTTAAAAACCAAATTCCTGGAAGAATTATCTCGGTGCTACGAAACCGGGGCTCGAGTGTATTTCAAAATACTTTTTATGAAAATTCAGAGATTTTTTTATTGTAAAATTATAATTTTAGATCGAATAATGGGCTTATTTTCTTGGCTTTTCATACCTCATCGTGCCGGCACGAGCTGGCAGCCAGCCCCACAAGAGCGGAAAGGACAGAATGTTCTTCATCTCTTTCACTCTTGTGAGGCTGGCTGCCAGCTCGTGCCGGCACGATGAGGTATGAAAAGCCCATAAAGATTCAAAAGGAAAATTAGTTCACTACATTTTAGAAGTTCTTCAAATGCAAAGATAGGTACATACTACAATTTTTATGTGGCATTTCAGTCTATTTTTACAAGGTTTGTCACTTAACCTCAATTTTTTAGGAAACTGGAAATTTGGTACACAAGAACCCACAAAAAAGAAGAAGAACCTCAATTGACCTCAATTTTGTTTTGACCGAACCGATCGAACCCTACGCAAAATATCTCCCCAAATATTTAAAATTTAAATTAATTAAAAGGATTACAAGATTTTCTTAAGTTAAAAGAAAGTGTTCTCAAAATCTAGTATTGTCGTAATAAAGTGCTTTTTATTCTAGGCATTGATGTGGTTATAAGAAAATATTAGGATATATTGACAAGTAGGTGATGGCAAACTATGTTCTTAATTTTTTAAAAATAAAAAACAATTAAGACAAATATTTTAGAAGCTATTTTATTTGCTTAGAAAGTTTATTATGGTATAACATTCTATTTCTTTAGTACATTAATGGTATTGTGATTGATATCTCAAAACATAACCTAAAATATAATGTAAACATTTATTACATTTTTATAGACTATTGACTGTTTTTTTTTCGGTTTTCTTAAACATTTTATACATTCTTTACAAAATATTATGTATTTACAAAAATTCTTGATGCCTTTCATATGCCTTGAAATTTTTTTTAAAACTATTTTTAGAAGATGCATTATATTTTTTATTTTTTGCAGGAAGATTATACAATTTATAATTATATAAATGTATAATAATCTTAATACAGATATTATCGTAATTAAAGTAAATATTTTAATTTACGCTTGCCTACAATACAAAGCGGTTCCTCTTTTTACCCAATATTTATAATTTTTCTCAGTTGGCAAAAATATAGCTAAAATAAAATTATTTTCTTCTTCCACTAAATTTTGAAAACTACCCTGACAAGGCACATTGAACAATGGACATTTATAACCATTTTCAGAATAATTGACATTTCCAATCTTAACTTTCAAATAAATCACTGGCATCTCGTACCAAAAAGTTTTTGACAAACTATTTACTAATATTTTTTTATCAACTTCCCATCGCCCACCTGTCAAAAATAATCCATATAGTTGAAAACTATCAGAATCAAAAGTCTCTGATAATTCATATCTCGACGTTATTTGAAAATCAAAATTAATATCATCGATAGGAAGATTTTTACTTCTTGCAAATGTCATTCGAATTGCAGTAAGAAGTGCTTTACTGGAATCGAAAACTCCTAAACAAAAAATTTTAGGAGTCCCCTTTTTAATCCAACTCTCAAGAAAATCAATTCTTTTTGATAAATTCACGATGAAGCTCGAAATAAAAGATTCTGTGATATTAAATTGAATTTTCCATGATTCTGGAATCAGATTACAAACCAAGTTCTTAGATAAATTACTAAAATCAGGTTCCCACACTGAAAATCCATCATAAGCATTTTCGATTCCACAAAACGAAGTTTCGATAAATATTAAAATAGAATTACAAACTTCTATTTCTTGAATTAATACGTCGTTCAGTGGTTCTTTATAACTATTTCGATATTTGTCCTTGATCTCCTCCAAACCAAAAACATTTCCTATTTCTTCTCGAATCCCAGAAATTATTTCTCTCACTCTTTTCTCTTCAGGTTCATCTTCGAATTTAGTTTCATTTACACTATTGAAGGAATCCACAAAGTTTACAACTTCCCTAAGATTTTTAATTATACCACAATTCTCATCCAGCCCCAAAATTTCTGGATCGCAGTCATCTCTAATGTTTATAATTTGCTTAAGATAATCACTGAATTCTTTTCTCCTAGGCATCAAGAATTCAGGTTCATTAAAAAGGGAGTAAAATGGATCCTTGACGATTTTTAGATTACAAAAATCCTCTATAAAAACGCCCAGACGTGTTCTATCAACTTTGCTCGAAATTTTACTTCCATAACTGCATTCTTTAATTAAATACCAAAAAGCCTCAAAGGGCATTTCTTCATTTACATTAATAAGATGTTGGAGTTGAGCTGCACTCAAGCAAAAGTCCGACTCATTAAAATCGTAACTTAAATTCCATCCGCAATGGCCATAATTTTTCCTTTCCTTTACAATCGCATGGAAAAAACTCAATCCATACAGTAATTTTGAAAAAGTATTATCTTTTCCAGGACACCCATCAAAGAACTTTTTGTCACTTACAGGTTCCGAATTATAAATCCATAACAAACTATCTTTTAATCCAGTCGGATAATCACAGGAGATTTTAATTCCATTTTGTAAAATACTCGGAGGAAATTCATCAGAAGGAAAACTCGATAACCACAATCTGAATTCCAAGGCTGTATTTGAGGCATCCATGCTCTCGACAATTTTTTCCAACTGTGATAGCCACGAAGAAGCGAGATGGCAATTTTCTAAAAAGACCCATTTTTCATCTTTCTGGGCCTCTTTAATCAAAAATTCTGCCTTTTGTCCCTGACTTTCATTCATTGAAATCCAAAGTAATTTTGAGGAAAATCTCGTTCGTTTTGCAAACTTTGAAAGAATTGGAAGAAGTGGTACGTGACATGGCAGGATGAAAATCAAAGGAGTTAGGCAAGTTGATTCTTCGAAAGCCATAGAAATGTCACATCGAGTTTGAAATTTATTATTAGATTTGAAACTTCCGAGGATGGTTTCAATAAAATTATAAATTGAGATTAGAATCTGATCTGGTCGAATTACTTTCGTGATAATTAGTTTCTGAAATGTCGTCAGATCTTTATTCTCAGGAATCAATTTCCTTGGATCATCAAAATAAATTTTCCAATCTGTTAAATTTTCCAAGAAACTTTCTCCGAGCCTTTGGCTTATTTTTGAAATTTCATCATTGAATTTCTCTGGTTCCCATTTATCCGGAATTAATTTATCTGAAAAATTTTCTAAATTGTTTTTGAAATTTTTAAAGGCTTTTATTTCTTCTTCGTTAATTTTTCCTTCATCCTGTAGAATTTTCACACAGAGAATAAATGAATAAAGCAATTTATCCTTTTCCAAAAGAGAGTTTCTCACACTTGAATGAAGTTTTCTTGTGAAGCCGAATTTAAGAAAATTCAGTCTTTTTTCCAAAACCACACTTCTCTTCGAACTTTCAATCGCCTTAGTAAAAAGCGGGAAAAACCAAGAATGGGAAAAATTGTACATTCGATTTAAATTCGAGAGACTTTTGACTACAGAATAAAGTCGAGCAGAGTATTTCGCAAAATCTCTGTAACTTTCACGAAATAAATCAATTGTGTTTTTCATTTCCTTCGAGGTTTCCTGTCGCTTTATAATCTCGACTGATAAATTCTTAGAAGAATCCAGAATCTTCATAGCTTTTTTATCCTCTAGAATATTCACTTTCGAGGCAGAAAGAATCTCCAAAACTTTGTCTTCCTCTTTATTTAATGACATTTTATCCTCTGATAGTTGAGTCAACAATTTTTCGTATTTATCCTGCATTTGGTAGTTTTCTTTCGAAATTATTATGTCTAAAAGTTTTTCACAAAGAGCGTCTTCTGGAAAAGAGAAATCAACCAGAGTCATTCTGTTAAAAATATCAGTTGATAATTTCGGATTTCTTACTTTAGTCGTAATATAAAATCGAAAATTAGAAGAGTAGAGAATTTTCTCTTTCCTGATATCTATATAAATTTGATCAGATTCACTGTAGGTTGTTTGCAAAAAAACTGGATCGAGAGAAGCTATCAAAGCTTCGAAATTTTCCATCAGAACAGGATTTCCAAATTTGACACTGCGACAGATAATATCCATACAATTTTTATCATTAGATTTTATAATTTTAAGATCATTGCCTCTTTCCAAGTTTTTTATCCACTCCTTCATCTGATTCTGAGGGTCAATAAACAAACACCATTTATCTGAATTATCCATAATCACCGCGTCTTGAAGGATAAAAGGACTCTTGACCAATCCAGAAAGATACCAAGAATAAAATATATTTTCAGATCCAAGGACTTTCACAAAATTAAACTCCTCGTTACAAGGAATTCGATGATCTTTTACAAAATCCTTCCACTCCTTTATAATTGAATTTCGTTGTTTTAAGTTATTCGAAGCCAGATAAATTATTAATCCACAGGCCAGAAGAACATCTCCAGCGAGAAAATCAAACGATTCCTGCAAATTATCAGTGCATTGAATCCATCGACTCTTTTCTCCTCCTAAACTGGTCAATAATCTCTCCGCTTTTTCCAATCTATCAGTACAATCCGCGACTTCTTTTTCGAGTTCCATCTTTTTTGCCAAAACAGTTTCGAGACTCGTTTTCAAAGCTGCGAGTCTTTCATTCAAATCAGCCAAGGTCTCCCTTTTCTCAGTTAAATAAGCTTCAGCTTCGTCGCATTCTCTTTGAGCTAAAGCTAGTTTTTCTTTTTTAGGAGCGACAGCCTTGGCTACCTCGTCATAGGAAACCATCGCCCTGACCCATTTGCAAAGACCTTCTGCAGCGCTGGAAGCTTTTGCAACAATGTGAGGAAGGAAACTTTTATCAGTCATGTACGTGCTTTTAATCACCTGCATTATCGAAGAAGAGATATTATCCTTGTCATAGTCTTTTAAATTCTGGAGGAAGTTCATATCTCCCAGGACTCTTTTGCTTGGACCCCAGAAGTCGGAACTTTTTTTTCCAGTCACTGGGTCCAGGATTTTCTCTGAGGGAACGTCGAGCATCACACAAACAGCTGCCATGACTAATTTCACTGTATCTGGTGGATTTTTCATCGCTTTGACGAGAGTGATGTCTGTGGGCTTTAAAGTATTTAGAGCAGAGATCGCATCTTCCAAAATTGGAATCGCTACTGCCAAATCAGTTTCGCATTCTGCTCGAAGTTTTCCAGCAATTTCTGCTTTCTGATTTGCGATTTTTTCCTCGTCTTTGACGATTGTTGTCGCCTTTTCGACTGCCCGATTCTCGTTTTCGATTTCCTTCATCGTGGCGCGAGTTTGTTGAGCAGAAGATTCAAGTTGAGGTCTTAAAGTCATTAAAACCTTTTTCATCTGGTCGACCTGATTAGAAGCGAGTTTTAATTTTTCGAGACCAGCCATGTATTTGCTTCTAGCGATTTGCAGCTCTTTTTGTTTCCTTGATATCGTGTTTGAATAGAGTTTGACCAGCCGGACGAAAATCGAAGGCGATGTTTGGATTTTGAGATTCTCTAGAATTCTTTCTTCAGCATAACTATGAAAAAATCGACAAGATGTTATAATCTCGGATTTTATTTCCTCCTTTATGTTGATATCCTTGAGGAATTTAATTCCTACTTTTTCAAAGGCCTCCTTTGGCCAGGATGGAAGATAATTGAGAGTGCAGAATTTTATTAAGGGAAGATATTTTTCTGGTGTTAATATTTGGAGAGGAGAAAGGCAGATTAGGAAATGGAGCTTCTTTTTGCATTCTTTGGTGAAATATTCAAGGATTTCTGAAATACTTAGTTCCAAATTCCTGTTGCCATTCTGAGCTGCAAGTCTTACATTTTTAACAATCTCCCTTTCATCCTCACTGGAAAATAATTCAGGAAGCTGACCTGTTTTCAGTAAAGCGATGACGTCTTCCAAAAACTCGTCTTTAAAATCTCTGTCTGTAACTAGAATCGAGTAATCTTCATTTCCGCTGCCACAATTTTTCAGAAGAGACTTCAAATCCTTTCGCCAGGCAGCTAGATCGTAATAAAAATCTAAGGCAGGCTCGAATAAATTCTGTTTTTCGATAAAAGCTGCGAGTCTAATAAGAGATTTTCTCCCAAAACCACTTGAGGAAATCATCAATAGATTTTCTTCGGGTATTGCCATAATTCTACAAATTCGAACCAAGTGCTCCAAAATAAAACTAGGGATCGCTATATCAAGTTTGATTTTGTTGTTGTTGTTATATTCATTAATGTAGGAATTCACTTTACTCTGAAGAATTTCTACTGAATTAATTTCTTCATATTTTCTCAAATCGTTTTTTTCAGCAGATTTATCATCAATGAAGTTTCCAAAGTTTAGGTACTTGAAACTCTCTCGTGTTAATTCCTCATGTTTGAGTTTTGGAAGGTGATCGAAAGCAGATTCGAATGGATCTTTAAAATGGGATTTTACGCAGTCTTTTAGTTTTGAGAAGAACCAATCTTGATCTTTATTTTCGATTATTCTGTCTCCAAATACTCGGAAGGTTTCGTGAACCCAGAGACGAATGAAAATGATTTTTGACTCGACTGATTCTCTCTGAATAATACTACAACCTCTGATTATTTTAGAAATATCCGGTAAATTAAAAATATATTGTGATTTGCCTGGAACAGGTCTTAATGTTTCTCTTATCGAAAAATAGAACTCAATTGTTGCATTCACAATTCCATTCAAACTTGGCATCACGTCCATCGCAAATCCATTTTTCTTTAAATTAAGGAACAATAAATTCGAGAATATTCTAAATATACTTTCTTTACTAGGTTCATACATTGTATAAATATTAAAATACTTCAAGAATCGTCCACAAATATTTGCATTAATTTTATTCATCGCTGCTATAAATATCGTATCGTGAATGAAAATCTTTTTTGGTTCCTCTGAATCATACCAGAATCCATAATCGAAAAACTGTCGCATTAATTCTAAAACTGAATCAGTATTAGTATCACAAGTATTTTCGGAATTTAAATCGTCCACAAAGTTTATACAAAATTTTTTCAAAGGACCATAATCATCAGATTTTCTTTTGATTAATTTCGCTAAAAAAAGCCTTTGAGCTTTTTTCGCAGTCACTCTAGAAGTGAAATTATAGGAATTTGTTGAAAACGTTTCTGGCAATTTATTTAAAAATAAATCTTGCAAGAAAGAAGATTTTCCAGTCGAATCATTACTGCAGAGAAGAAAAGGCTTTTTGTAATTAATATGCTTTTGGATAATAATCGAATACTTAATAGAATCAACTGTTGGAATAAAAATTTCCTTAAATCCCGGATTCTCTAGAATGTGTTCAGTTTTAAGAAGGTCACTAGAGAGTTTCCAAGTTCCATTACCCTTGAAAATATAAATATAATCTCTTAGCAAACCTTCATTTGGAAGAGACATTTCAATCTGCCTTAAAGAATCTGGTCGAGTTTTTATCGAATTATTCCAGAAGGATAGATAAAAAGAATTAAATAATTTTAAAGAATCAAAGTCTAAAGTTCCAGCCAAGGCCCATATTGTAGAAATTATAAAAGTTGCTTGGACCCAAGCCATCAAGTATTCCTGTTTTACTTTTTCGGGAGAATTTTCTTTTAAAGCTTCCTCTAATAAAATACTAAATAGATTGAAGGTGGATATCACTAAATGAATTTTATTCACTTTGATTATCACTTTGCAGTTTTTGTAAATAAATTCTAGTGAGGTGTCTATTGTCCAATCGAAAAGCGAATATATCAAGGTCTCGTGATTTTCAATATTTTTTATTTCCAGATTCTTTATCAGGGATTTAATATAATTTCTCCAATCCGCAGAGTCGATATTTATAATTCCAAAGCGAGAGATAGTCAAAGGCGAAGCTTGATGAAGATCCAGACTTTCGATAAAAATTTTTATTTGTGGTGGCTTTGATATTTTTTCATGGGAGTTTAGAATTAATTTTTTATTATCATCTAAGAGAGAATGTAAATTTTCAATCCAATTATGAATTGGTCCGTCGAATATTATCCACTTTCTCGAAAGAGTTTTATTTTTTGAAATATTTGAAAAAGAACGAAGAATTTTGAGAAAAATTCCATCCTTCCATTTTTTGCATTTTTCATCAAAAGATCCGTAAAGCTGATCAATTGTTATCGCTCCTGGGTTTATATTTTCTAATTCAACCTGATCATCTATGCAATTTAAAGCCTCAGCTAAACTTTTTAGAATCGTCGATTTTCCTGCAAGTGGTTCTCCAGTAATTATAATCCCATCTCTTACATGAATCATCTCAAAAATTTGTATAATTTTCAGTTTAAAACTATCGTTTCCATTCAGGCAATTTCTTTTACAAACTTCTTCAAAAGCCTTGAGAAGTTTTTCATAATCCGGATTAGGTAAATAAACTCCAGGAAAAATATCCTCTATAATTCCTCTAAAAATGGGAATTTGAAATTTATTTAATTTTGGCATATTCACATCAACTAACGCCCGAAGTATTAAAACACTTTCCTCTTCATTGGGAAATTTTTCCTTTAGACAAATCGCTGTTTTCAAAATAAGCTTCACACTCCGTAACTCGAAACCGCAGTTTCTTAATAATTTTGTATAGAGTTTATAAACTGTTTTTATTTTCAAAGCAAGGCTTTCTGCTTCCGTGAATCCTGCTGCGAATAATTCAATTTCGCAAATACGATTGATATCTGGTGAAATCATCGTTATAGTTCTAAATTGAAATTTTATCGTCTGTGGCAAACAAAATCTCTTTGGACAATAAAATCTTTCGGGACTCTCTGGATTCATCGTGATGGAAATAAATCCAGATTTATTGAAATTTGTTAAAGTCCCGTCAAAATCTACAAGCCCGGTTGCTCTTGATTCAGAAATAGTTACTATTCTTTGAGAAATTAAAGACAGAGTTCCCTCCTCGATTTGATCAAAATTTTTGAAACAAATCCAAGCTCCACAGGAAACGAGACCTTTTAGAATTTTTTCTACAAAGTTGAAACTCAATTTATCATTTCCATTGTAGACTTGGAAGAGAAGAGCAAAAGCTTTTGCCAAGCTTCTTACAGTTTCTGTTTTTCCAGAACTTGAAGGACCAATGATGCTACCAAAATAATTATGATGATAAGCCTCCATTAAAGTTCGATAACATCTTTCTGTCAGAGGAGTATTTACTATCGAAAACTGATTACTGTACTCGTAACCATAATTTATTGATGCATTCATCAAATTAACTTGAACTATTTTATCTTGAGAATAATAACGAAGCTGGGCTTTCCAATCAAAGTCAGTTTCCGATTTTATATTCTTGGTAATTAATAATTTAGTGAGGTCCTTTTGATAAATCTGGAGAGTTATTAACGCTGAGAGTACCTTTCGAATTAATCTGGGAAGATTCGATTTTAATTGATCTAATTCTTGTGATATTAATTCCTGCTCTTTGGCCTCGAAGGATTTTAATTTTTCAATATCGAAAGGTTGGAAACAGTTCTGGATTTGTGTTGTCCAAAAAAGTTGCCAGGTACAAAGACGAACCATTCCAGAATAATTTATACTACAAGATTCAATGCCAAAATTTAAATATGCTTCAGATATATTTTCCATTAAAGTCCTGCGAATTTCCTCCTCTAATTTAATCAACCAATCAGTCACACTCTCACCTAATTTCTGAATCACCACCGAATTAAACAATTTCATTTTTTCACCGAAGTCTCCAAGTATCGAATTTATTTTAAGCGACTTGGTCACCCCAAATTGTCTGACTCCAGGAAAACATTTCACAAGAAAAAATCCTAGAGTTGAAGGATCCTTTCTACTAAAAAGAATTTCCAATATCTCATCATCAGAAATGAAAAAAAATCTCGGAAAATCGAGTCTCCTTTTTTCCAAATAAATTTGGACACTTTCCTCGACTTTTTTCACTTTAGAATTACTGTCTTCTAAATTTTGAATCATTTTCGGATTTTTTGCTACTTGTTTAAACGTAGGATTCAAGGAAATAGTTTCTATAATTTGATTTAGGATCTCTTTTATAGAGAAAAAGAGAATTTCTTCTTCAGCAAGTTGGTTTGCTGCTCTGGGATTTGAAAATAAAGGAAGGAATTTTTTGGTGTGTAATTGGAGATAAAGCCATTGCTGGATAAAAATTTGGATTTCGGTTAAGGCCTGAAAAAGTTCAAGGACCCTCGTTTCCACTGGCTTGACGAAATAAGAACCTCTGATATCTTGAATTTTTGTGAAGTGATCTTCGAGGAGGATTTCGATTTTTTCTGACTCAATGAAGGAGTAGATTTCACCATTTGGGGAAATTTGGAAACTTATTGATTCCCATTCCTGGAACATGCTTTCCACTTGATTTTGAAGTGCCAGTTCTTTATTGGCTCCTGTGCTAATGACCTAGAATTATAGAAATTTTATTTTATTAAGATGTATTTTATTGAAATTTAAAATCACACTTAAAAATCTGACCTGGAACATCTCGATGTGACTCATTAAGTCAAGCTCTATAATTTTTTTCAAGGTCGTACCAGCATTTGGAAAAAGATCCTCTCTAGAAATAGCAGACATCTCATCCCAGTGTCGTTTCCTCAAAGCTGGATTACAGAAACAAATCGCAAGAGGTACAAAGTTCATGAAGCTGCTGATATCTTGAAGAGCTTGCCAGCATAATTTCACGGGCGCTGGCTGTTGCATCGGATCCGGATCGTCCACAATTCCAGAAAATTTGTAGGCTTTATTAGAAGTTAAATCCATCTTGATCTTTGATTTGAAAGCCTTGTTGCTTTCAGAGATTTCTTCAAAAAAGTACTTGGTCTTCCTCTCCATCATCCCAGCATCCAGATATTCAAAAGGTCCTTTTAGCCAAACTTCGTTGTCCCTTCGCCAGTCACAAATCAGTCGAACTAAAGCATAAAATGGTTCAATCACTTCTCTCAATTCAGTGTCTTTTGGAAAACTTGTCTCTGGAAACTTAAAAAGCCTCTCCTCGAAATTAATCTTGTGAATCTGCTTCTCGATTCCTTTCACCTTCCCGACGAGGGCTTTTAAAAATTCCACGTATTCCTGAACTCTTTTTGCATCGTCCATATCATCCAGGATTACAAACTCAGGAACGAGTTCGTCAATTTCAGAATTCAAGATCGTTATTCTTCTCTGAAGTTCGTCTTCTGATTCGCTTTTCATCGCCTCTGATAAAGTGTTGCTCTGGGTAAAGATTGGTTTAATAGATTCAATCCAATTTATACTTTGTCTGTTTAAATCAATGTGATCAGGGGAGAGGATTGTGATTTCGAGAAGAGAGCCGAGGATTTGAATCGATCTGAGGACCCTTTTTTCCAAATTTGAAACAAGATGTTTTGCTCCATGAGACATGTACTCGCTCAATTCGAATAGAGATTTTGCGTCCTTGGGAATGTTTAAAGCGCGAGTTTTCAAGGTTTCGAATTGGGAACAGATCCATCGAGTCTCTTCCTTGTGATTTTTTGTGACAGAATTTACGAGAATATTTATCAGATCCAGAGTTCGAGATTTTAGAATTTCTTTTGCGAGAGATTGGTTTAGGATTCCTGTATCATAGTAAAGTTTCGAGACCATTGTGTTCACCTTGCTTAGGTAGTTCATAAAGTTTTTCACCTGAAATTAAAAAAAAATGTTAATCAAAATAAATAAATTTTTATTTTCTCATGAAATACATTTTTCAAAATCTAAATTTACCTCTGTGCAATATTCTTCAAATTCTCGATCTTCAGAGACTAACCGCAAAACATTTTGCTTGGTTTCTGGTGCACAAATCAGACTGAACTGATCATTCACACTAAAATGATATTCATTAAGAGACTGAAAAATATTTTCCAATACTTCCTCTAAATTATTGTGAGATTCTTGAAGAAACCATTCTGGTAATTTTACTTTGATGAAGTCTTGGTGGGTTTTAATATCAAGCCAGCATTCGAAAGGAACAAGATCGTCAGCAATATTAGAAATTAAGTCAATAATCTCGTGATAAATGAAACAAATCTCTTCAACACCAGGTTTCAGACTCAGATTATTGTTTTCGAAAATTAGATGCAATTTAAGCAAAGGACAGGTCAATGAATCTTTAATTGAATTTATCAAATGAGTAATCGTGTTCATTTTGATATTCAAAATTTGCTGGGAAAATAAAACTGTCGCACAGTGAATTACTCGAGGAAGTTCACTAAGATTAATATCCTTCAAGATATTCAATTTTGGAAGAGCTTTTACAATTAGATTGTAGTAATGACTGAGAATTATTAATGATGCCTTTTTGATATCTTTTTTTATTTTTATATCGAATTCTGATAAAGGTAAAATTCCCAAGGACCTATAGTGGTTCAGATCTACAAAAAGTCTAGGTAGATTGAAAAATGCAGTTTTTATTATAAATCTTACCAGACGGTGGGAGAGGAAATATTTTTTAGAAATGGATTTACGATGCTTAGAAAAAGACTTACAGTTTTCGATCACTTCAAAATTTGATTTCATTAGAAGATCTTGATTTGTTTTTTCTTTGTCAGTTTCCAGTGCTAGAATCGTTAGCAGTGCAAATTTTTGCATTTCATCGAGATAAATTTGTCTGATTTCGCCTATTAGGGATTTTAGAAAGCGGCTGTATTTCTTTTTGAATAATTTCAAAACTGATTGCTTTATATTTTTTTCCCATTCTGGTGAAAGACCTTCGACAGGAATATCCTTTGCCCAGGAACTCACCTTTTGGAGACACAGAGATTTCGAAATTTCGTCTTGGAATAAAAGTTCCTGTATTTCTGAATTTGGAAATTGTTTTTTGTAGTGTGCTGCTATCGCTTTCGATAAATTTACTCCTTGGCGGCGTTTTATTTTCTCGAGGCGAAATTCGGAGAGACGATTTTTTGGAAAACGATTATTTATTTGAGATTTGTTTGGTTTTTGTTCCATTGTTGATTTAAGAGTGAAAGGTTTCTGATTTTAAGGAGGCAGAGGTACTATTGTTAGATCGATACCCAAGGAAACGGAATTAAATTAAATTTAATTCTTATGAAAGAGGGATTTTAGAAATATTCAAGATTGGGAGATTTATTTTCATTTTTATTTTATTTCAATTTTTAAATTTATATTGATTTGCAAAAATATTGGTACAAATTTCAGGAATGAGTTTTTAATTATTTTTAATTATAACTTATATCCAGGTATTGTAAGAGATTCAAGAATGTTATTTTTTGTAATTCCAGATATCGAATATTTTCATAATTGAGTTAATAAGGAAAACAAAATGAGTAATATTTATATTCAAGAACCACCCACTACGGGGAAAGTAAGTACTTTGTAAAATTGAAATTTACAAGCTTGACATGAAATGAAATTACTTTAATAAAATATAAATTCATTCATAATTTAAGTTCATGTACAAATTATTTAATGAAAAATTACTGTCCCAGGTGATGATGAAGACTTCAGTTGGAGATATTGATATAGAACTCTGGACAAGGGAAGCTCCCAAAGCCTGCAGAAATTTCATTAAATTGTGTTATGATGGCTATTACAACAATACAATATTTCACAGAGTAGTAAAAGGTTTTATTGCCCAAGGTGGAGATCCATTAGGAACAGGAGAAGGAGGCGAAAGTATTTATGGCCAACCTTTTAAGGTAAGACAAATAAAAAATGTAATTAAAAATGAATTAACTTTTATAAATATATTCCCTTTTATCAATTATTTTCATTTCCAGGATGAATTTCACTCGCGATTGCGATTTTGTCGTCGAGGTTTGGTCGCGATGGCAAACGCTGGAAAAGATGACAATGGATCTCAATTTTTCTTTACACTTGCTGCAACGCCCGAGTTGCAAAATAAACACACAATTTTTGGAAAAGTCACGGGAGAGACTTTGTATAACGTCTTGAAATTTGAGGAATGTCTCGTTGACAAAGTACGTTCTTTTTTTTATTTATTTACATATTCCTTGAGATTTAAATAAATTATTAATTCTGTTTTCTTTGTTAGGATGATAGGCCAGTTTATCCTCCGAAAATCGTAAAAACTCAGGTTTTAAGCAATCCTTTTGAAGACATTGTACCTAGTGAGGCTTCGAAGGAAAAGGACGAGAGGAAGGAGAAGGAAAGGGAGAAAAAAAAGAAAAAAGGAGTCAAGTAAGTTAAATGAAAGATTTGGGTTCTGTAATATTAAAATAAGTGAAATTAACCGAAGAATTGAAATCTTTGTGGGAAATAGTTATTTGATTGAAATTAATTAATTTCAGGGACTTCAAACTTCTGTCGTTTGGGGAGGAAGCAGAAGAGGACGAAGAGGAGTTTAAAGAATTGAATAAGAAGTTTAGTGGCAAAAGTAAATCTGCGCATGATGTTTTAGATGATCCAAAATTGAGTTCGGAACCTGCTTTAGAACAAACGAGTTCTTCTAGTAAAAAGAGAAAGGATCCTAGCAGCGACGAAAGTGGCGACGAAGAAAAAACCGAAGAAGAGTTGACTGATTTGAAAAGAAGACGGTGAGTTAAAAATTATATCCAGACGTATAAATAAATCGAGATAAATGTAAATAAATCAAGTTTATATCATTTTATGGGTATTTTAAAGATCTAAGTATTTCATTGTTTCAGAGAAATAAGCAACAGAGCAATAGAAAAACTGAAAGGAGCGAAAAATCCCAAAGAGAGCACTTCACAGAAATTTAAAGCTGGCGAAGATGAAAAGGAAGAGGAGGAAGAATATTACTTAGGAAAAGATCACGCAGATAAAAGAAAGCGAATGGCGTAAATATAATAGAATTAACAAATTTTTAAATATGTTTATTAATTTAATAGAAATATTAATAAATTTTTACTTTTAATTTCAGAGAAGCTATCAAGAAAGAAATTCGAGACTTCAAACGAGGAGTTCAGAAAGAGAAAAACAAAGTTGATGAAGCTACTGAGATTGAAAAGCAAAAGGAAAAGGAAAAGCTGGAACGAAGCGAAGTCAAAAAACAATTTGAGAAGGAGCAAATGAAGTACAAAGAAGAAAAACAAAAGTTGAAATCACTAGGTGAGATTTTAATTCACTGTTGATTTAATTTGAATTAAATTGATTATGTATCATTTATTCGTTGGAAATGTTATTTCCTCAGGTGATGACTTTATAATGCAGAAGCTGATGAAATTCCGAAACAAAATACACACCATGAAAGAGAAATTCAGCGAGGACTCAGAGGAATCAGAGATAACGATGAAAAATGATAAAGACGATGAAAACGACGAAACTCTTTTAGCTCATAAACTTCACTGTGAAGATAAAACACCAGTGTTGGCAAAAGATGCTAATTTAAAGGACGACGATTGGTTCGAAATTTACGACCCGAGAAATCCAATTAATAAAAGGAGGAGAGGAGAGACTTCGAAAAAAGGAGAGAATGATCGTGGCAAAAATCGGCCTCCTCGAACTTAACCTGTGGAATTAAGATTAGTATTATGCTTATTTAATTATAACTTAATTTAAGCCAAAAAAACTCGTTAATATTTTACTATCAGGATTTATTTTCAAAAATCAAGAATAGTCTCTTTTGATTGTCATTTGCTTGACATAAATAATAAATCAAAAAGATATATGCAGACAAAAGATACATAAAAACTAATTTTTCAAATATAACACATTGAAAAATTTTTAATTATAAAATAGAATCAATTATATTTACACTAGACGTGTGCAGCTGTCCGATCGAATTGTCAGTGCAAATTGGTACCTTTTTGGCCACGTTTAGAGCACTGAATTTTTCGAA
>JBAGKK010482624.1:0-16798 GCA_037177015.1 Euceroptres primus
ACCGTTATTTTGGTAATGTCGCAATTTTTTTCATTCCCTGTCCCCACTAAAAACTTTCAACATAAATAAAAAAATTCTTGCAAAATATGAGAAAGATCGGTTCATATTAACAAGTGCTTCCAAACTGTTGAAATTTTAAATGGAAAATACACGTATTTTTCAGCCCTCTTTACTCGAACATTCATAACTTTTCTTGAAATAGATATAAATGAATGAAACTTGGCTGAGTTGTAGGATATAATACAAAGAACGAATCCTAATTTTTCCAGAATTTTTTGAATATATTATTATTGAGTTTGTTGCGCGAGATTCATGAGTTCATGTTGGACCTATGTATGTTTACAAAAATTGTGTATATGGCCCAAATATTGATCAGACGTTGGGAAAGGTGAGACGACCATACAAAAATCGTCGACAATCACGACGTAGACCTAATTATGCGGAAATTTTTTCCGATTTATTATTATCATGTTTAAGATTTATTATTATTATCAATAAATAATTATTTATATATTAAACAATTATTATTGTTATTAACTTTTCCGGAAACTTCTAGTGATTGTTAGTATTCAATTTTTTTTCCAAAATCAACTGACGCACATATGAAACAATTTTCGCTAAGACTTGTCCAATTTGCACTTACTATCATCAAGAACACGGAGAAATTATCACTATTGAAATAACTGTGTTGTCATCGAGATCCTGGACTATCACGTAACTGCTAAAAAAAGTACAATAACTTGGCAGGGTACTACGAATGGTATTAAAATTTACTATTGTCTTGGCACTTTGTCCAATAATTGCAAGAAGATTAACGATTACGATAACACTATTGTTGTAACATCTGAAGTAATAATTTCTCTGTGTCCCATGGTGTGATAAAAGTTTTCATCCAAAATACATATACCTATTTGTTACATATCTTTACTAGAGCTTCTTTATTTTGGATTCTTAATAATAGAAATTCATATAACGTCAAAATGTAGCTGAAAATTCCGAGAATGAAATAGAGCCTTTTTTTAAACATGCATTTTTAATTAGAATATATGTGTAAAATGTACATTTATATTCTAATTAAAAATGCATGTTTACACATGTAGAATATACATGTACAATGTAGATGTATATTCTAATTAAAAATGCATGTTTGATGCATTGTATATTCTAATTAAAAATGCATGTTTGACAAAAAGCCCCATTTCATTCTCGAAACTTTGAGCTACATTTTGTCGTTATATGTGAATTTCTAATTATTAAGAATCTAAAGTAAAGAAGCTCTAGTAAAGATATGTAACAAATAGATGTATGTATTTTGGATAAAAACTTTTATCACACCGTGGGACACAGAGAAATTATTATTTCAGATGTTACAACAATAGTGTTATCGTAATCGTTGACCATCTTGCAATTAAAATAGCTTTACCATTTTTATTCTTTCTTGGTTTTTCTCATCTGCTTCGAAAGGGTGAAAAAAACTTGACAAATCGGAACAAGAAACACCTTCAATTCTCAAAAATTTTAAAAATGACAAGGTTTTGAAAAAGAAATCAAAATTAATTTTTTTTCCTGAAAAACAAAAAATACCCAATGGGAAATTTATACTAAGTAGACCATATTAGCACCTATTATACTTAACAATGTCAGGGTAAAAAGGTGAGGTTTTTGAGACACCATTTTTTATATTTTTTTTTTTAAATCGAAATAACTTTATGATTTTTTATTGTTTTTTAATTTTTTGTGGATTTTGAAAGAGTGCAAAAGACTGTATCAACTGAAACAAGAAAAACCTTAATTTCTCAAAAATTACAAAAATGTTAAGGTTTTTAAAGTAAAATTTCCAAAAAACTCATTTTATCTTTAAAATTTTTAAATGTTCGACAAAAATGTAAAAATGTCGCTACGTTAATTTAAACAAATACGTGTCTCCTTATTTTCTACATACAGAAACATATTTTATTGGAAAGCCAATCCTGAACATGTCACCCGCCGGCCTGAATGATTTGAAATGTATTCGGTCAATTGCTATTTGTTATTTGAAAAATCATGTTCATTCACTCCAGCGAGTTCAACCACTGGTGCACTTAAACTAGTTTGTCAACGGTTTGTAAAGTCTTGACAACATGGATTTTTCTGTGATATTGAAATGTATTGAACTGTAAATTGTAAATAAAATTGCTTTCTTCGTGATATATACATTTGAAACGAGTCGAGAAAAATATTGTTAGATATGTGTCTGACTAAACACTGACTTTTCCACTGAATTCAATTTTTCTCTACGTTTGCATAATGTAAAAACGATATTTCTTCAGTTTCTTTTAGTAACGATAAATAGTAATAAAGAAAATCGATAAGCGGGACTATAGTGTACACGAGAAAAAAATCTGTAAAATTAACAAAAGCCATCTGCTGAAATAGCGGCAGCAGATTTTTCCTGTTATATTTACAGAAATTTCTGTTAAATTTACTGATGGTTAATAGATTTAACAGATATTTCTGTAGAATTAACAGAAATGTCTGTTAGATTAATGGAATTCTATTTTTTCTTAAAAAATGTTTACCTAACAGACATTCCTGTTAATTCAACAGAAATATTTATAAAATTTACTAACCATTGTTAAGCTTAACAGAAATTTCTGTAAAAATATAACAAAAAAATCTGCTGACCCTATTTCAAGAGATGACTTCTGTTAATTCAACAGATTTTGTTTTTTGTGTAGTAGAAAAAGTAAATAAATATAAAAAATAGATTCTCTAGTGCACAATAATAATTTTGCGTTTCGCTTCAATACCAAAATAGATTTTAAATAAAAGGATACACTGTAAAAATAAAGTCGTACTTTAAACCTTCTTTAAGCCTAAATGTCGACTTATTTTAAAGTGCAATCAAAGTAAGACCAGTTAGACAAGGACTAATTTATACATTTTATAACTGAATTGAAGGTATAAACATTAGGGTGGGTCGAAAAAAAATTTAAAAATCAAGAACAATCTAGCACTGAAAAGGTTCATCTTGGGACCCTTATAACCTGTGTAAAATTTGAAATAGATCGATCAATATCCTGAGGTTCCTCAAGGCTAAAATAAGTTTTAAAAATTCATTACTGTCAGAGTTTTAGAAAAATCGCTAATATTAATTTTTTTCTATAATCTACATAATATGTTCAATTTTCAAAAATCTTGTGAGATTTTAGTATTTTAAATTTTCTAAGAGAAACTCTCATTTTTATAAACCTCAAAAAACTAAAATAAATTTTGAAACCTTTGCAAATTATCTTGAAATTTTTTTGGGCCTTTGGAAACTTTCTCGCACTCAAAATTCACCTGACAAAAAATTGCGAAGACTTTAGCATTAGAAAAAGATTTGATATAAAAAATTTTTCTAAAACTCTGACAAAATTTAGGATAGGGTCATTTTAAACGCTAAAGTCTTCTCCATTTTTTTCAGGTAAATTTTGAGTACGGGAAAGTTTCCAGAGACTCCAAAAAATTTTAAAATAATTTGCAAAGCTTTTAAAATTTATTTTAGTTTTTGAGGTTTATAAAAATAAGATTTTCTCCTAGAAAAATTCAAAATACTAAAATCTCATAAGATTTTTGAAAATTGATCATATTATGTAGATTATGGAAAAAAACTAATATTATCGATTTTCCAAAACTCTGAGAATAACGAATTTTTTAAACTTATTTTAGCCTTGGGGAACCTCCGAATATTGACCGATCTATTTCAAATTTTACACAGGTTATATGGGATCCAAAATGAAGCTTTTCAGTGCTAGACTGTTTTTGATTTCTAAAATTTTTTTTCGACCCACCCTGATAAACATTTTAAGACTTTCTTTTTACTGTGTAATTTTTACTGTGCACTTCCAATATTAACTTTTTTTGTCTATTATTAACAGATTATACTCTAATAAAAAAGCACGAAAGAAAATTCCACACAAAAATATCATTTCACATTCCGTTATTCATCCTTTCTATTTAAAGCCACGTTCAATGCATTTTGCTCTTATCGAAAAGAGCGATCCTCGATATAATCGAGTCAGCACTCCGTACTGAAAGAGTTGCCTCGACAGTGAAATATCTGCAAAAAAAAAAACGAAAGCAATACTTGTTCCCCATTTGTCGCGAATCTGTTTTCACTGTCAGGTCGTAAATCGAACAAAACTAGTGACTCGGGTTAAGAGATTGGCACTGGGGAGAAAAAAGGGCCTGGAGTTTTAATTCATCACGTAAACATATAACGTCAGGTGATTAATAACGAGTGACATGTCTTGAGAACTTAACACAGTTGACACGTATTTCGTTTGCGGCGCCGGCATGGCGCAAGGCTTTGTCTCGTCAGCTTCGTACCTATGGTGATTAATTGATGGCGTTGGTGCTTTTCGAATGATCAATGAACATCAGGAATAACGTGTGAGGGCATCGGCTGAAATGCGGTGGTTTTGGGGTTTTAACGTTCAACCGATTATTAACGATGTTCTGCGAATTTTAGGCCGGGACGTCGTGTCGTTGGTCAATGTCCAGCAAATGTGGCGATTGCAAATTACTATTGAGGCTCATTTCCAAAATTATTGGTTAAAATTGATACATCAGAGTGAAAACAAAAGTCTGATTATGAGTTCAAATAGTGATTGACCAGTCTGGTGAAAATAATTTTCAGCCTCAGATGACATGATACTAAATCCAGAAGTGTCATTTTTTATCCGAAGTTGGGTCAAAACGTTACAAACAATTGAAAACTACATTACTACTACATAAACATATCTATGCAGTGATTATATAGTTGTCAATTGTTTGTAACGTTTTGATATTTTTTGATTTAGTGTGCATGCTTAAAATAAGATGTCACCATAATTGAACATTAAACAAATTTCCCAAATGAAAACTCCCAAATGAATTTCCTCCTGAATAATTTTAAATAATTTTATAATAATTATGTGCATAAATGAACATTTCTAAAACATTTCATAAAAAATTTCATTTAACTAATATGTTTTTCATAAGTCAGATTTTTTTTACCGTGATTGTATAAAAATATTAGTATTGTTTGAGGTATTGTCAAAAATACTGTTAGCAATGTTTCCAAAGCAATTTTCAGACTATTTTATTTGGAAAACTGTAGCATTATTCAGTTTTGAAAGCTGATAAATAAGGAATAGAGGATAAGGTTCTATCATAGGTAATTTTTTTACGAGATGAGACTTCCTGATTCATATTATCGAGGAGAAATTTCGAGCTCCCGCGATTCCGTGCGTTCAGAGTAAAATGTATAGCGGTCTACGGGTTATCAACGATCCTATGTAACCCGCATCAGCTCGTATATAACCAAAACCCCTACCAGTTGGCTCGTTTTCCTTTTTGCTCTTTCTCGAATCTCTATTTTCACGCACAATCAACATCGAAATTTGTTAGGGAGATAAAACCAGTATTAATGCTGCATTGTGGTTCCCTTAACTACTTTTAAAGGGTTAAGGAATTACGGTTTCGTAAGAAAAAGTTAAGAGCCAAGGATTTTATAATTTTCTAAGAATATTTACGATTTACAAATTTACAAATTTGGTGATTATTTACAAATAACCAAAATGCTCAACCGTATTTAATTATAAATTATTTTATTTTAAGTAGAAGGATGCAGTGTGGCGCAGATAGTAATATACTTGGATAATTTACACAGAAAATCGGAAGGTATATGTGTACAGTCTGTGTTACAAGAGGGGAACCCGCTAAAGTAAATGAAAATTGCACACTAGGTACAAATCATGGTTATGGTCCGATAGAGGGGAATTCACTCTAATGCACAATATGTTAGAGATGCCAAAATTTCTGCAATATTATTTTTGAGCATTTATTTCTTATAAAGAGTTTGATTTACTGGCTTAGAAAAACAAATAAAAAACATGTTCAAACGATGTCATGTTCTGTAAATAGTCTTACAAGAATGTGAAATACTTTAAACATAAAGTATGGAAGGTAAGCTTTAGAACTATCTCTAGAAATATTTAAAACCTGCTGTGGTTGCGAAGTTATTTGATTTAAAAGAGAATAGTGGAATTTTCACTCCTTACTGTGCTTTAAATTCGATATCTGCATGAAAAGTAGTCAAAATAACTTCAAAAATGGCTCATTCGAAACAGAATTTTCCAAAGAAAGTAATTATTATGACGGAGATTAATTGTCAGGTTCGGTAAAAAAAGTTATTTAACAAATTGTTATTAAAAATTGAGAAAGCAAAAAAAGTGGAATTCTAGATTTTCACTGTTTTCTATTCTAGTCAATATCTTGAAAACCAGTGGTTCTATTTTAATTCACAAATGATCAGTTTGAAGCTTGTTTTATGTAGATTAAGCCCACAAATTTTCACCAACTTTCGATCATTTTGCTTTAAATGGCAGCAAAATGAAAATAATTTGTCTTATTTTATGTCTAAAATTTACTTAAAAATATCGATGTAACACGAATCGTATAACAGAAATAATACGATGCTTTTTTCCTTGCGTAATAGAGTTACTACTCTTTCAGATCATAACCAGTTAGTACTCTTTCAGATCATAACCATGATTTATACCTAGTGTGCAGTTTTCATAGATTTTTGCGGGTTCCCCTCTTGTGACACAGACTGTAACTGTAATCTGCAGCAGAATAATCTACCAAAGTTTAAAATTAAATTAAATTTTTTATTTAAATACCGTTTTCGGTATCAAAATTCTAAAACAAATGATAGTGTCAATATTGGATTATTCTGATGCAGATTAAAGTTATACCTTCGGATTTTTTGTGAAGAATTTCGCTACTTTTTCGAGGATGTTTATTAATTTCTCCATTCTTTAATAATATCAAATAATAATTAATTATTTAAAGAGTGCTTTTCGCTTTTTAATTTAAAATATTACTTATATTTTTTACTTAAACTTTTATGTTTTAATATTTGCTGCATTATTCAATTCTTTCAAACTCAGCGCAGTTATTCTTTGGAACAGGATCCTTTTTAAGATATAAAATATATAATCAATCTGCAAAAATAATAATACATGTTCTACTTCAATAAATTCTAAAAAGAATAAACTACCAGTCAACACGACTGCAATACAATATAGTAGCCATTCTTTCAAAGCAAATTGTGAATTCAAATCGGATTTTAGAAATTCATTGAAATTCTAATCCACTTGAGTCTCAGGTGGGCAACCTTGGTTATCGAATTCTGGTGAAAAATAACAGAAACGTTCACTATTCAGAATAGATTCCATTTGAGTATCCTATCTGGATATATAGCCAGGCAATATAATTAATTCTCCTTTCTCCAATTTTTTAGAAATTCTACCTTATTCTCCTCATTTCACAAAATACATTTTCTTGTCATTTCAGTCTAAAAATTACAGTAAAAACATGCTCAGAATTTTTTGCTTGTTTCCTCAAAATACACATAATTTCTTTAATGGTAAATTTAGATCCATTAAGAAATTAACTCAGCTTTTTTTCGTTTTCATATATTTACAGCATTTAGAGGGAAAAGAAAGAAATTTTTTATTTCCTTCCACCTTGTGTAAAAGGCCCTCTTTTCGGTACAATGCCGATAATTATGTTGAAGTAGATGTTTTCCTCGACAATGAAAGAGTCGACTTGAAAAGTCGAAATGCCACAAAGCTTGACAATTCAATTGAATTGAAATCTGTTTTTCTGTACAAGAGAAGCATTTTCACAAAAGAATCCAGGTGGCGACAAAAGCATCAAAAGGAACCTTTTTCATTCCCTTGAAAAGCTTTAAAGAAATTTCACAATTCGTGTGTGGAAATCAGTCGATCATAGTACTTTAATCTCAAATTACATATCCACTTTTTATTAAGCTTTCTAGTTGATTAAGTTTACTATGAATATAATATAATCATAATAAATAATGTATAAACAAGTAAAAACTCAATTAGTAAATAAAATATAAGTGGATTCTTGATATAGAAAGGGAGAAATAAAATCTGAAGAATAAAGCACTAACGAAATAGGAAATCCAATCAAAGGGTAAAAACCTCTAATTTATTAAAAGCGACTGAATAAATAATCTAACAAAATGAAGTGGAATTTCTGCTTGAATTTTACCGAATAATTAGATCCACGTGCATAATTAATTTTATAATCTGTTCTACAGATTCTTAACTATTTGCAGATGAGCACGTCTCCCGACACATAAACGTGTTCAGAGTTCGCGAAAATAGACGGGGGTAAAAATAAATCTTGATTATTTGCGACCCCCCCCCCCCTTTCTGCCGAGTAAATGTCATGCTTGACGATTCTCGTTACTTGCAGAAACAGATTGAGTTTCAAAGGACTTTCTTTTACGATTGCGAAGAGCTCTACTAAAATGTTAAATGTCTCGCATGAAACTTGAATGGGCCAGTTTTATAACATCAGTAGAACAGTTCTTTGAAAGTTTAAATTGCAACAACGTGTGTCATGCACTCAGGAAAATGAAAGAAAATCTCTTATTCAGTCCAACAACACAAATTTCCGAATATTCTGACCCATTTTCCACATAGAAAAACATCTCGTTAGTCAAATTAGTGACTCGCGTTAAACATTTTTTCACGCGAAAGCAAATTTTTTTGCCATTCTCGACGACAAATTAAAATTTTAAAAAATTTAGAGTAATTTTTAAAATTAAGACCTTTCATTAAAATTCTTTAGCGCATTTAAAGAAAGCAAAAATTACTCACAAGATAAAGTGTACTTAAATATTTCAAAAATTCAACATTTCGTATGTGGTTACATTTACCAAATATATTTCTATATGATGAAAGCTTTTTAGAATTTATATTCCTCTTTTCATGAAATAGAGTAAGGTTTCCTCATATTTTCAGAGAAAATTAAATACCAGAGCCAAGCAAAGTGGAAAATTTTCCACCCCAAATAATTTTCTAGTCGTTCTACGTGTACTTTTTCCAGAAAGCAATTTCGAGCCGCATGATCTAATAAATTCAAAAATAATTCCTATTCGAGTAAATGTAAAAATTCGTCTATGATAATATTATATTTGAAAGAAGTATCGTGATGCGAACTTCCAGTTCATTGAAAGCTCTTTTGCAATTAATTGCAGGCTATGTTTTTGGAATAATAAATGAGGGGAGGGGGGAAATAATCATAAGCATCTTGATTTTCAACATCCAATCGTGATTGAAAGAATATTATTGGACGAAAAGCACTTCCGAACAATTGATGCAATAAACTGGTTACAACACATGAAACGGAAAGCGCATAGCTTGTAACGTAAATAAAGATCGCAGATAAAACGGCGAGTTATGTTTGCGATAACGTTACTATTGCCGGGACTTGCTTCGATAAAATGTGCTGAATCTCAATTTTGCGAACACTGAAAACTTGAATGTTTGAAATTGAATGCATTGTGTTATTTGTGTTGGAATAATTTGTATTTCTGCGTTAAAAAAATATAAAATCTTATTGATATTCCCTGAAATTATTTTTTTAAGACTGAATTCTTTCATCCGGACACAACAGAATAAATAAAATAAACTTGACTCAAAAAAAGTTTTTTAAATTCAAACAAAATTTTTTTAATAAAAAATAAAATTAAAAATTAAAAATTTATATAATAATTTTTTAAAAATTGCATTACTACATGGTCAAAAAACATTTGTTTGATTCAAACAAATATCACTTGAATAAAAAAAATTCGTTTGAATCAAACATTTTTCTGATCAAACAAATATTTTTTTAATATAAACAAATTTGCATACCGAATCAAGAAAAAGAGGCTAAAAACAATTTTTTTAACCTTAAAATAAGTTTTCTCTGAGTGTTCCATTGAAAAGAAGCGCAATTTTCCACTATCGTCATCATTTTACTTTCTGCAAAGTAGAAATGTTGTTATGTTTTTTTTAATTTAATTAAATATTCCCAAATAAAGAAAAGATTGAAATTTTATTTCAGAAATCTACCTCTCGAAAATAATAATCCTTCCAAATTAAAAATGTAAATTGAAAGTTTCCAAAATTGAAAGTTTCTTTTAAATCTTTCAGAATTTTTTCAAGGAAGAAAAGACTTCAAATTTAAGGTTCTTCTATATAATAAAATATAAGAATTCTCCTGATAGATCGTAAACTGAATTTTCCTCTGAGAAAGACTAGTAGAAGACAAATTCTACAAGCAGTATTATCGATTTGTGTAACTAATCCGATAATGCGTTATGGCTAACGTGCTATTATCACCTCATGTTGAAAGCACATGGGGTCCTTTGTGAAGCTTCCTTCGCTGATGTAATATTCGAACAAGTTTTATATTCCATTTACTATAGAAATATTATATTGTATAAAAAACGCAGTTATTTAATTTAATAGTTTCTTAACAACTATTAAATCTTAAAAACCTTTAACCTTGGCACTAACTTTATAATCGTTAGGACTTCAAGCGTATATTTATTCTGCATTATTACTATTAAAAACTTAAAACCCTACAACTAATAACTTGGAATAGGAGCTTAAAAATCATTTAAAAACAATCAAAAATTTGTAATTAAAAAAAACGTAGAAAATGAAATTTTAAAGCGTAAATTTTTGTTTGGAATTAATATTCTGAAAGAGCAATGAAAGAATCAAAATTTCGTGCGTGTTGGATCGTTTAACAAAGCGGAAGTTATTATTATGGCATAAATAGAACAAGCATTGTATCGTGAATGGTAATGGCTACATTATAAGATACGAGTCACGACACTTTGACGCGCCTAATCGTACCCTTTCCACTTCGCCTTTAACTGCTCGCCGATATCCGAAAATGCCCTGGATTCGAGCATTAAATTCCCGATTTCCTCTAATGCTACATACTCCATGTACTCAAGCACTGGATCGATCGACTAAAGTACACCGAACGATTCTCGATTTTCAATACTACCACCGACTTATCTCGTAAAGGTTTCAGGTAATGGGAAACTTTTCGAGAATCTACGTTTTAAACTTCTCATCTTGCTCAGGAATTCCAGACGAGATCTGAAACTCTAGTTTATAGAGTGGAAGAAATCGAGCTGCCCTGAGAATCATGATCTGAATCCGTTCAATTAATCTAATCAATTAAATCAATTAAAGCCCACAAAAAGATTTAGACGGTTTAATTATCTTTGATTATTTAACTCGTTTCAAATTGATATTAATTTTATTTGAAGGTGTTCAAGATCAAAGGCTTTCGATATTTGGAAGAGTTCAAGTTCAAGCGTTTTTTCAATTTGGAAGAATTAAAATTCAAGAGCTTTTAAATTCAACATCAAAGTTAACATCCTCACAATCAAGAAGCTTCAAAAATTGATAAGATTCAAATTTTATTTCTTTCACTTGAAATGCTTTATTTAAATTGATATAAATTTTGAAGAAATTGATATAAAATTTTTCTTCAACTTTCCAATTCAAATGATTTTTAATTCATTAAACAACATTCTATTTTGTTTTTACTTCCGAAACTGAAAACCTTCAATTTTTACTTGTGCCAAAAGAATACTAAAAAACAAAAAACTAAAATACTTTCCAAGGAGTAAAAAATCCTGAATAGAGAAGTAAAATATTTTTAATATATTTCAAATAAGAGTCCAGACGATAAAATTGTTTCTATGAATCGACAGGGAAACTTTATTCCCAAACTTTGAAATGAATGAATGAAGATCGAGAGTCACTTAAGAGGAAAATATATCTTGGCCCTGGAGGACTAAAAGGGTTCTTTCTAGTCACAGAAATCGGCTCCTTTCAAACTGAAAAGTTTCGATCGATTTCGTAAGCAGACAAAATAAATCGATTCCTTATCTGAATGGCCATTACGAGTTCAGAAAAGAAGTGGGGGGTTGAACGAAGGGAGAGTCACGTTTTATCCTTGCTGCTTGGAAAACTAGGCTAATGCTTCAAAGAGTTTGAAAAGTATTTCATATCTTAGGGAATTTTCTTTCAATAGTGGTTATTATTCATCTTGGTAATTTATTAGTCTTTGACCGATCAGCTTTTGTCAGTCCTTGAATTATAACGACGCTTGCTGATTTAATACGACTTTTTTAGATCAGAAATGTCTTTAAATTATTCTAACTTGTATCACATAGGCTGATTAAATACACTAGTTTACAAAATTAAAAATTTTTTCTGCCCACCATATCTTAATATGATTTTTTTATGTATTTTGGCCCACTAAAGGCGAAAATCACACACCAAAATTTTTTTATGGAAGCGTTTTCGAGATATCAATGTTCAAAATGTTTTTCAATTTTCAGAGTTGTTCCGACGTTTTTGAGTATATCTCGAGTACTAATTGACCGATTTCCCTAAACGAGCACTCAAATTGAAGGCAACTGAATCCTGCACAACTTTCTATTCTAAATATTAATATAGTAAAGGCCTTTTCCGGTTTTTTGATGTTTTTATTCAAATGCTGCCGACATGTTTCGACTCGGATTCGAGTCCTTTTCAAGGCGTAGTTCTGTTTAAAATACAATATATCGTAAAAAAGTTTTTTGTAAAACTTAGATCTTCTGTAGAAAACACTGGAAAAAAATAGTTATCCTTCTGATTTGTTAAAAACTAAATCGCTGAAAGATACAAATACATCATTAATTTACAAAAAACTATATCTACGTAATCTACACAACCTGAGGATAGCAACCTTAAAAAATGGTTGTATTACCCTACATTTAAAACTTAGATGAATTTTATTTCAGAATTTTCAAAAAAAGTAATCTTCAATTAGTTTTTTCAATCAACAATAATTTAAGAAAAACTTTACCTAGAAGATAAAAGATAAAGATAAAATTTTACTAAATATTTTACTAAAGATAAAATTAAAAAAGAAAACAAATGTTACTGCGTTTATAAACATATATGTAAAGATTGTAAAAAGGCATACATTGGTCAAACCAGCAAATCTCTGCACATAAGGAATAGGGAACACGAAAGATCTATAGAAAAAAAACGAAACAAATACAGCTTTAGCTAAACATGCTTATGACTTTGCACATAACTCTGACTTCGATTTAAATAACGTTGAAGTTTTAGAATTGGAGCCTAATCTTAATAAACGTTTACTATTAGAAATGATACATATACAAATAGATAAAAACTCTATTATAAACTTCAGATCAGATATTCAAAAATTAAGCACCATATACAATAATTTAATTGCACAAATATACATTCCAAAATTTTGAATTTTCTGGGCTTAGGACGTATAATATGTACATATATTATATTGCATGAAACTAACCCCATTTTAATTTCATACAAATTCGCAATGATGTCGTTATAATGTAACATGCCATATGGCTTTTAATACTATTATTTTTCTTAAATTTAATATATATATAGTAATTTTCCATAGGATTTATCTCCTGTAAGTATAGATACGCCAAAATATATACATTCTTCATAAACCGTAATTCTGTAAACTCTGTTTATACTTCTTCTAGACGAGACAAACATAAATCGTAATTCCATAAACTCTGTTTATACTTTTAGACGAGACAAACATTTTTTAAATTACGAGGTTATGATGCTTCAATTTAAAAATTTTTTTAACAGATTTTTATAGCTGACAGCTATGTACAATCTACAATGGAAAAAATGTTCTAATTTCCTTTAATTAAGAATAAGGTAAGCACAATGCTAATTGTACTACTTTAACTCTATAACTTTAGTCAACAAAATTTTTTTTACGATATATTGTATCTTAAACAGAACTACGCCTTAAAAAGGACTCGGATCTGAGTCGAAACATGTTGGCAGCATTTGAAAAAAAACATCAAAAAACCGGAAAAGGCCTTTACTATATTAATATTCTAAGTACCGGAAAAAAATTAAAATATTTCTATTCTAAAGTTTTCAGATCGGCCCAGTCATTCAGATTCTAGAGATTTTACTAAGTTGGAAATATTTGCGATTTCTATTCTACCCAGGACGGTATGTGAATTTTCGACCTCGATTTTTGCCAAAAAATTCAACTTTTCCAACTTATTAAAATCGCTAGCATCTGAACTACTGGGCCGATCTAAGAACTTTAGAATAGAAAGTTGTAGAGGATTTAGTTTCCTTCAATTTGAGTGCTTGTTTAGGGAAATCGGTCAATTAGAATTCGAGATATATTCAGAAACGTCGGAACAACTCTGAAAATTGAAAAAAAAATTTTGAACATTGATATCTAGCACACGTTTCCATAAAAAAATTTTTGAGTGTGATTTTCGTGTTTAGTGGGCCAAAGTACATGGGAAAATCATAGTGAGATATGGTGGGAAAAATGGCTGTAAACTGATATTAGTTTTAAAAAAAGCGAACATAATGTGAGAACGACCCCTAATAAAAATGAATATTTGTGTGTATGTGTAAATTGAATTTTAAAAAATTAATTAAGTTAATCTAATACGTCAAGGAAAAGTTAAAAAACAGTAAAGATAACTATTGCCTTAATGTACATTTCAGATTATTCAGTTTGAGGTTTACTGCTTTTCCAAGCGTAAAATGGACAATATTAGCGATACCTAATCTCATTATAGTCCCTGGTTCTGCCTTTGTGGAACACGTGTCCCACATCTAGTGTCTGTTAGCTATCAAAATTATCTATGCATTTCTAATTCATTGTTTCCTTCGGGAGAAATAAAAACTACAAAATTCAATTCAATCCAAACTTTTAAGAATCACCCAATGTTGGCAAATCATCCAATTTTAAGATCATCCAACTTTTAAGAAATTTGAAAAATAAATCATTTTAACAACGATTTTAGTTTTGCACACAATCAGTCTTATCAAATTTAAAAATTATATTAAATACCGTTGATTGATTGACATTTTATCAATATTTTTTGCCTGCAGCGCTTGACGAAATAGACGTCAATCTTTTCTTGTGAAAAACTAGTAAAAACTCGTCTGTTCCGTCAAATAATCCACCTACGGGTAATATCGAAAATGGTTCCTTTATGATTACCTTCCAGCCAATAACTTGGTGAATTTCATGCGAAATTGGATGCGACAGAGGCGCACTCTTGATAAGGGAAGCTTCGTAGTTCAGACGGCCTAAAATTCTTTGAGTTCTTGGTGAATTCTTCCAGAAGAATCTCGAAAATTCAAATGACGCCTCACCGAAACTTCACTTGACGGAAAAGTCAATAAATTCCACAATTATAAATAAAAAGCAAGAATTAATTAAAAACCACTTTCAGTAATAACTTTCATAAGAATCACTTTCCTAATAACTTATTTTTCTTTTCATAAAATAAATATGTTGTATGAAACAAAAAAAAATATATGGAATAAAATAAAAAAGCAACAAATTCATTAGGGAAAAGTACCTATGATAAAAAGAGAGTTTTAGTTTCATTTTTGAATATTTTTCTCATTTAAATAACTTGGATCTCGCTCGTTGAATCTGTTTTATGTGTATGCCCTCCTCCCACCAAAAACTCCAATTTTCCTAAAAATTCGCAGACTTGCTGACACTCTAAAAGTCGAGTCGACTCATCAGACTTAACGAGTGTCGAGAATGTTATAATATAGTGAAATTGCTTCCTATCCTTATGGCGTGACCCACAAACCATTGCACCCAACGGTTTCCACATATGGCATATATATATATTTTGGATTACATTGTTCAGAAAATCGTGATTGGTGGTATTGCTGGCTCCTGCATTGTCTGCTATATTCAACCCAGTCTGACTAATCACTGGGGATTCAGAGGTTTTCGGTTTCCTCATCCTTTAAACCATGAACTACTTTCATAATTCGCAGATGGTTAAGTGCTCAATTTTTACGTTATTCTATTTGTATTTTTATTTCAGCTTTCAAACTAAACACCCCGTAATTTCAATATTTTCAAGGTCCAAAAACTCAAACTACAAAGATTCCAACTTTAAAGTCTTCGAAATTAAATACTGTCAAATAAAGAAGAGATTAGAAACTACATTCATAAAAAAATCACTGAAAAAAGTGTGCAAAAAAGCACTTTAATTTCGATATTTTCAAGATCAAAAATATGAAAATAAAATGCTTCCGAATTAAGATTCATTTAATTGAAGTTTTCTAACTTTAAAAGAAATATCTGAACTTGAATAAAAAAATACAGAGATCATAGTGATTATCTTCTTTAAATAGAGAAATATTCCAAAATAGGAAACTTTTTTTAAAAATAAGGTATTTTTTGAGGAAGATACAATTTTTTTAAGTCAGTGCTAGGACTGGCTTGATGCAATTCTCCATATAGCAAAAAAAGTTATGGAAAATTCTATTTCTAAATCTACAAGTACATAAAAGATTCTTGAATATTCGGAAAGATTTTACAAAGTATCCTACCAGATTTTGAAAGAATTCTAGAGGATTTTACGACTCGGAAGGATTCTGGAAGATTCTAGAGAATTCTAAAATGTTACGGAAGAATCAAGATTCTAGATAAAAAAGAATCCGGAAGATTTCAAAGGATTTTAGAAGATTCTCAAAGAGTCTAAAAGTATCTGGAAGAGTATAAAAATATTTTTAAAAATTTTAGAAGGTTGTGAAATAATCTCGAAAAATCTACGAATTATCTTAGAAGATTCTGGAAGATTCGGAAACATTTTGATAGAATTTAGAAATGGTTGAATAGAAACAGAGCAAATATTAAGTAGAGACAATAGTGGTTCGACTATTACCCTTGAAAATAACAAATTTTTAAATATTCCATTAATTAAAACTTTCCCTAAAAAATAATAATTCAAAAATAAAAGTTTTTAACAGGGGTCCGAACGAAATTAAGGGCCATTTTTCAATATTTTCCAATTATTTCTACAAATTCAAAATAGTTTGGCTAAATATTC
>JBAGKK010482646.1:0-16798 GCA_037177015.1 Euceroptres primus
TGTTCTAGATTTTCTAGTTATATCACTGAACTGATACTATATATGAATTCAGCAGCTTGAAATCTTTAATAAAACCAGGTTTCACCATCATATACTCAAAAATACGATTTTTTGAGGTTATGTCGAAAACCAATCGTGAAAGGTGCTATTTGGCTTCAGATTCGGATTCAGCGTCTCAAAATACATAGAAATACATATGTCTCGTCAAAAGTACCAGACTTTTTTTTGTGTAGCTGCACTATTAGGTGAATATTGACGATTTTTTATTTTTACCCATATGTTGGGGGTTCGTAATGTGTTCGCAATTTGTATAAATTGTTGGAAATCCAAATGAATTGAGATTGAAATTAATAAGACAATTTGGATGTTTTGAGTGCATGGAGAAAATTTATTCCTAAAATATTACAATTTTTAAATTGTATATTGATTACGAAGGATTAATTACTTGGATTTTTCGTGTACACCACATTGCATGAGATTTCATGAGATTGCAAGAGATTGTCGAAGATTGCATGAGGTTGCACGGATTGCATGAAATTGCACAAGATTGCAAGAGATTGTAAGATTGCCAAAGATTGCATGAGATTGCAAAAGATTGCCAAAGATTGCATGAGATTGCACAAGATTGCAAGAGACCCCAAGATTGCCAAAGATTGCTAAAGATTACACGAGATTGCAAGATTGCCAAAGATTGCTAAAGACTGAAAAAATTGTATAAAATTGCACAAGATTGCATGATAATTAATTAAATACTGTAAAGAATCTTAATTGAATAATTAAGAATTTATTAAATAATTAATTCAATACCGTAAAGCACCTTGAAGAATCTTTTAGACTGCTTGCAGAATCTTCCTAAAATTCTGAGCTCCAGAATTCTGTAGAATCATTCAGAACACTCTAAAACTACAAAAGACTCCTATAGTCTTAAAGAATCTTTTAGAATGTTTGCAGAATCTTCATAAAATTATGTAGATTAAAATCTTCTAGATTTTTCCAAAATCCTTTAGAGTCCTTCAAAATGTAAAAAAGACTTCTAAAATCTCTGAAAATCCACCAAATTTTTCAAAACTTATCTGAAATCTGTTAATATTCTTCAAAAAATTCGATATGATCCCGAGTTTTCCAGAATCCTCAAGATTCTTTCAAAAGTTTCCAAATCTATTAAAATTCTCTAGCATTCCAGACTGACCAATAATTCTTCCAGATTCTTTCAGAGTCTTAATCTTCAGTTCCAAAATCTATTTTAATTTTCCAAAATGTTCTAAACTGTTCTAGAATTTTCTAAGATTCACTAAAATATTCTGAACTCTTCCACAAGCTCCTAGAATATTTTAGATGTTTCCAGAATGCTCCAGAATCTTTTAGAATCTTTAAATCTTATCTAAAATTTCTAAAAATTCTGCAAAATATTCAATATTGTTCTAAAATCTTCTGGGTGCTTCTATAATTAACTTATAAAATCTTAAAGTATATAACAAAAATCTTCTGGAATCCACAAGAATATTCTGAGTCCCAGAATTTCCAGAATTCTGCAGAATCATTAAGAACCCTTTAAAATCTATAATCTTCTAGACTCTTCTTAATTTTCAGATCCAAAATCTATTTACATTTTTCAAAGTATTCTAAACTGCTCCACAATTTTCTTAATTCCTTCAATGAAACAAGAATACCGGGAATTATGACAAACGAGGGTACTGAATTGTGTGAAGGAAGTAAGATAGTTGGAGCGTTTGCTACATTCTTTGATAGCGTATATGTGGATGAGGAGAATGATAGTGACAATCAAAATTTGTGTAATGTATTAGGTCATGATCTACTTGGTAATAAAATGCTAATCGTTCCATCACAAGTTGAGAGAGCCATAAAAAGTCTATCGAACAAACAAACCGCTGGTAGTGATATGATTCCGAGCTTTATTGTAAAAGATTTCTATCCTGTGATAACTGACCCGCTTACTCATGTGTATAAATCTTGCCCTAAAATACGGAGTTTATCCAAAGATATGGAAAGGAACCCGTGTATGCCCAGTCTTCAAGGGCGGTGATAAATCGAATATAAGTAACTATAGACTTATATCTTTAATATCTTTAATATATCTATATTATATATCTTTAATAATTTCTCTAAAATATTTGAGATTTGTATTCCCGATGTACTTATGTCGTATCTAAGACCTACCCTCATTAATGAGCAGCACGGATTCGTGCTAATGAGATCGACAGTAACTAATCTTGCAGAATTTATGGAATACACGTCTGATGCGCTAAGTAACAGAAAACAAGTCAATGTAATATATTTGGACTTCTCAAAAGCATTTGATAAAGTAAATCATAGAATTTTAATAAGAAAACTACATAATCTGAACTTGCCGCAAAATTTACTTATACTTCTACAGAATTTTCTACATAACAGGAAACACATTGTTCCATTTGCGGAATATTCATCTGAGGCTTATACGCCAAAAGCGGGAGTCCCTCAAGGGTCTAATTCGGGTCCTATATTCTTTATTATATATGGAAATGATATAACGGAGAAGATTTCAACAAAAATGATATTACATGCCGATGACAAAAAGATGCTAAAGAGAATCACCCGGGTTGAACAATGGGTGCAACTACAATGTGATTTGGATAGGTTACATAACTGGTGTCTAATAAACAAATTACCATTAAATCTTGCGAAATGTACAGTTTTAACATACGCAAGATCTACGAATCCGATAATTTATAACTACAAAATAAATCAAGTACAAATAAAGAGAGTCACAAGTATTTGTGACTCAGGAACTAATTTCAATTCACAATTAAGATTTAAAGAGCACATTGATATCGTATGTAATCAGGCAAGTAAAATGATTGGTTTTGAATTGAGGACGTGCAGGAGATTTAATAATTAAGAAGTGTTGAAACTACTATACAACAGCTTGGTCAGGGGAAAGCTAGAGTTCACTTCTATAATTTGGGCTCCGAAGTTCGTGGCACATGCTGAGACACTCGAAAGAGTACAAAAAAAATTTCTAAACTTGGTATATAAAGTAGACGGAATTTATCCAGAAAGGGAAAGCAATTATCTAATACTTTATAACAGATTCAATATAATGCCGCTGGAGAAGAGAAAATTGAAATAAATTGTTGAAACGTAAAATAGATTGTCTATATCTTCTGAGTAGACTGAAATTTCTATTGCCTCAGTTCGAGTCCAGATCACAAGACCCATTCTATACCACCGCAGGAAATGTATATAACTCGCCGGTGCAAGAAATGTGTGCGATGATGAATAATAATTTATGTTTAGAGCACAGTGAAGAGTTTGATTTGTTTTACACCTCCTTTGGTAAACTCAACAAAATAGCAAATAAGTTTATATTAAGTAAGAGAGCTCATGAGTAACTGTATGAATTGCAGATAGCGTTAGATTTAGATTCAAGAAGACACACATATAATGTTCACTTATAACCAACCCTGTAATTGGTTTTTAAAGCTGTTGGGCTTCAATAAATATGAATATGAATATGAAAATGTTCTGAAATCTTTCATAAGCTTCTAGAATATTGTAGAAAATTCCAGAAGTCTTCAACATCTTTGAGAACCCTCTAAAATCTACAAAAGACTCCCCAAATTTTCTAAACTCCTCCAGAATCTTCAAGACTTATCTGAAATCTGCTAAAATTCTTCAGAAAATTCTATACTGTCCCGTAGTCTTCCAGAATCTTTCAAACTCCTTCAAAATTCTTCAAATTCTTCTAAAATCTTCCATAATTTTCAACAAATTTCCTACAATCTATTTCATTTTTCAAAAATATTCTAGGCTGTTTCAGAAGCGTCTAAAAACCTCTAAAATATTCTGAACTCTTCCATAACCCTCTGGAATCTTCCAAAATGTGCAAACGACTCCCGAAATATTCTCAACTCCTTTAGAACCTTCAAAACTTAAATGAAATCTGCAAAAATTCTTAAAAATATTTGAGACTGATTTAGAATCTTTTACAATTATCTAAATTCTTCTGGATTCTTCCATAATCTTTTAGAATCTTCTATGTTCTCCTAAATAATCTTATAAAATCTTAAAGAATATCCCGAACTCCTCTAATGTTCTACAAAATATATAAGACTGTTCCAGAATCTTCTAGAATTCTCAAGAATATTCTAAACTCCAGAATTTCCAGAATTCTACAGAGTCATTAGAACCCTTTAAAATCCACAAAAGACTTAGATAATCTTGAAGAATCTTCTAATAGATTGTTTTTAGAATAGGGAAAAAGGAGAATTTTTTGATTTTTTTGAATTAGGGGGGCTTTTGGAAGAAAATAAAATTATACAGAAAACAGAATTATAGAAAAATCTGTAAGATTTACGCATATTCTGGGAAATTCTAGAAAATCTACATAAAAGATTTTTGAGTAGTCTGGAAGATTCTATAATATATCCTAGCAGATTCTAAAAGAATTTTAGGAGTTTTGGAGGATTTTTTGAAGATTTTTTAAGGATTTAGGAAGATTCTGGATATTTCTAGAAGATTTTAGAAGAATCTGGAATATTCTGGAAAATCTGGGAGTGCCTAAAAGATATAGAGGAATTTTAGAAGAATCTCAACGAGTCTAAAAGTATTTTGAAAGATTATAAAATATTCTGGAAGATTCTGGAGGATCCTGAAGATATTAAAAAGTTCTGGAATATTCTAGAAAATTGCGTAATACTAAATCAGATTGTAGAGCATACTAGAAGACATCCTATAACTATTCTGAAAGAATCTTAGACGTTTTGGAGGATTTTTGAAGATCTTTAAAAATTTTAGAAGATTCTGTATATGTCTAGAAGATTCTAGAAGAATCCTGGAATATTCTGGAAAATCTGTGTTTAGAAGATTTAGAGGAATTTTAGAAGACTTTACACGAGTCTCGAAGTATTCTAAAGATTTTAAAAGGTTCTGGAAAATTCTAGTGGAATATTCAATCAGAACCTAGAGAATTCTAGAAGATTCTGGATCAGTCTACAATTTTCTGGAGATTTTTAACAGATTTTGAGGAATTTTAGAAAACTATAGGGCTCTTAGAAGAATCTGAAAAAGTGTGAAGGATTGGTAAGAGTCTAGAATATTTGAGAAGGTTAAGGAAAAGTCTGGAAGATTTCTGAAAATTCTAGAAGATTCTGGAACTGTGTACAGTAATTTAGAGAATTTTCGCAGACTTTGGGGAATTTTTAAAGACTCTCAACGAATCTAGAAGTATGTGAAAGATTATACAATATTTTGAAAGATTGTGGAGGATAATAAAGATTTTAAAAGATTCTGAATAATTCTAAAAGATAAAAGATAAAGGATATTCTATTAGTGTTTGGAAGATTTTAACAGAATTTAAAGGGATTTTGAAGATCTTGGAGGACTTTAAAAGATCCTGGAAAGTTGTAGATAATACTGAATATAGAAGTCTTTGAAAGTTTCGGAAATATTCTGATGAATTCTAGAATCTTTTGAAGAAATTCATAAGATTCTAATAAGTTGCAAAAGATTCAACAAAATTCCGAAATATTCTAGAACTAGTTTGTGGAAGAAGCTACAAAATACGCTATTCGACCGAAAAACCGGAGGAATTTTCAAAAAACACATCCTAGAATTCCACTCAATTTTTTACTTACATTACTTTTCTTTTTTCTCGTCCAAATAAAAAAAAATGTTAACGTTTTCTTAAAAATTCATCTCACAATTTTTCTTTCTATATTTCTTGTTTCCTTTGCTTGTGTTCGTTAGTAGCGAGTCGTGGAAAATGAAAGTATTTCATTTGCAGAAAAATATATTTAAAACTGAGAATATTAAAAAATTATTAAATTTGAATTTCGACTAAAAGGTAAATTGACTAGAACCAAAGCATGCGACCCTTATAAATATTTGTTGTAATATTTTCACACATTCCATGGTTAAGCGTGAACGACCATGAAGCCGGCCGGTAATCCAGTGGCTCATAATTCAACGATGAGTGTAATATTATTCAACTTTTGGGGTTTTTATACTCAAAAAACAACAAAAAATTTGACGGACCTTGGCTATAATTTTTCATCTTCTTTTAAGAGGAAATTTTTAATCAAAATAAGATAATTTTGTTAAAATTGTTTCAAAAGGAAAGCTTAAAGGACTTTTTGCTTGCAATAAGTTGCGTAGGTAAAATCTGGATTGTATTAATCCGAAGAAACTGAAAATAATAGTAAGACAATGGCGTTGGGCGCCTAATGCAATTTACAACTATACTTCTAGCGATGCTATAAGATCGTGCTTTCTATTCTGCAGGGTGTTTTCTCCGAGATTCGAGTATGGCGTGCAATACTGGAGGCATTATTTACATATTTCATTATTTAAGGTCCCGCTAGCTTCAGAGTTTTACCATAAATGTATATTATGGACCATTAGTTTTAATGAACCAGCCATCTCAGGCGAGAGTTTGAAAACTATATGCAATTCGAATTTATAGCTGATTCCTTCTACGTGTTAACTCTTATTATTTCTACATAACTTTCAAATAATTCCAAAAATAAAAACATTTATAAAATTTCCATTCATACAACTTTCAAATTAAAAAAATAATAGTACATAATAAGAAAAAGAAAAGAAAAGGGAAGATGCAATGTTGTGTCCTTGGTTTTAGAACTAGAAACTGCGTCTTTTTCAGGAAGAACTAGACTGCAATAAACGTGTTTCACGTATTCATGTAGCTCAAGAACTAAAAAATTCTAACTTCTGTGTTCAACAGCAGTGATGATGATGATTAAAGTGCATAACGAGTCCGGAATAAAGATACGGTCCTTGAGTTTGAATGAGGAATATTTTTATTCTGTATAATAAAGATAATCATTCCTCCGAAAACTTTTTCCACAAAAGCCTTGCTTGTTACTTTATTTTAAGAAGAAAAAGAATTAAAGCTTTTTATAGTAAATAATACGGAGTGAAAATGTTCTCAACAGGTACATTTAACATTTAACATTTAACCCTTAGAGGAAAGGTCTCCTTTCATCAAACTTTCCAAATTCCAAGCTACCACAACGCAAAATTCTCTCAAAAAAGGGGAAACAGGGTGATTTTTTCCGAAAAATAGGGTAAAAATAAAGGAATAAATTATATTAAATACAACCTTTACGTTTCTGAGGGAGGAAAAAAGAAACAATCGTTTTATCAGAAACATTACATTAAATAAAAATTTATTCAACTCTGTATTAAATGTTTCATTCAGTCCACCAATTTTATAAAAATGTTCTACCAATGTTACAAAAAATTATGTTTGGAAAATCATTAATTTTTTTAAACGTGAAATGTCTTATTTATAGCATAATTGATTTCATAAGTTAATTTGTGCCTAATTATTATGTAAAATGAAAAATGACGAGGAATTTTTTGAGACCAGAGAAACTCGGAGATGACAATAAATTATTTAAATCCTTTTTAGTGAAAAAACATCGAATTAAATTATTATACGATTTTAAAATAGTTCGGTTTTTGAAACCCTATTAATTTTAAACACTTCAAATTTTCAATTTTTCAATTTCGAAAGCTTTGATATTGAAATGTTCAATTTGAAATATCTTCAAATTTTAAATTACTCAATTTTGAATGTCTAATTCAGAAAACTTTTAATTTTTAAGGCTAAATTTAAAATTGTACAGTTTCGAATGTCTGAATTTTAAGATTTTATCATGTCTCTAATTTTTAATTAATCAATGACATATTTAAAAAAATATAGTGTTCAATACTTATTTCAACATTTCAAGCCTATCTATAAAGAATCTCGCTATTAACTTTTGGTCACTTTTATTTTTTAAAAAGTCCCAATTGGTAAATTTTTTTTTTAGTTACTATTAGTCACTTTTTCTTAATAGAGTCAATTTAATCAATTTAGATTGAAATAAGTTAAAAAATTGTTATTTCAAATTTAAATCATTCAAAATAGTACAATTTCAAATTGAAAGTGTCTAAAATTCAACAATTATTAATTCAAAACGTTTAAAATTCAAAAGTGTCGAATTATAAACATTTAAAATCAAAAAATTTTGAATTAAAAACTATTCTAAGCATTTAAAGCGGACAATTTTTTTGTCTTCAACGCTCGGAGTTTGAAACTTCTTAATATTACATCAAATTCAAAAACGTTCAGTTTAGAATCCTTGGTAGTCACATTTTTCACGTTTAACAGTCTAAAAATAAAAGCTCTTTACTTCTTTGGCCTTCGATTTTGAAAATGTTTAATTTTAAATGCTTTTCTCATTTTTAAATTTAGAAATTATCGTCGTTTTGCATTGAAATTATCAAATTTTGAAGACTCCAGATTTAAAATTGTTCATAGTCTTTTTCTTGATCGTTGCATTTTGAAGGCAACTTTATATGTATTAAATATGCTTAAAAACATATAAAAATATTGCATCTTATTGGGTTTTATTAATTCAGTGTGCATTTACGGAGAAAACGAAAAGAAAGGGGGGAAAAGGGTAAGTTTCTTGAAAAAAGGGGGTAAAAAGGGGGAATCTTAAGAAAAAGGAGAAACTCTCTAAATCTGAATTAGTCAAAAACTACTAGAGAAATAGTGAGAAGTCTTCCACAATTCCACATTTCTACTAATAAGTAGTAGAAAACTACAAATTTTTAATCAAATTCTACTAGTCCAATTAGTACCGTTACACTAATTAAGTTAGAAGAATTTTATTAAAAATTAGTAGTTTTCTACTAATTATTAGTAGAAATGTTAACTAATTATTAGTGGAAGATTTCTCGCTATTCCACTAGTAGTTTTTGATTAATTCAGATTTAAAAAGAATACTGTGTAAACTGAAAAATTGAAAATTGCTGCACTGTTAGAAAAAATTTCAATTACTTTAATTGAAGCTTTATAAAATTACCGTAACTGAATCAACTTCCAACCAAAAGTAATTGAATTTTCAACCAAGATGAATGAATTTTCAACTAAAGTAATTGAATTTTCAACCAAAAGTAAATGAATTTTCAACCACAGTAGTTGCAATTGCAACCGCAGTAAATGAATTTTCAATCGCAGTAATTAAAAAGTGGTTGAAATTTCATGCATTTCCTAACAGTGTAATTAAAATTTGAATAATTTTTTCTGGGAAAGATTTACTGTTTGGTGCTTCAACTGCGGATAAATAAATTGACATTGAAGCTTTTTTCATCTCGGATTTTTCATTTAATATATCTAAGACGAGAGTGAAGATGTGCCGGGCGTCGGTAGTAAAAGAATAATGGAACAGTTGCCGGATCATGGATGGGAAGAGGAAAGATATTATTATCGTCAAGAGCATCGGTTTTTCGCGTCCAATTGGCCGAAATAGCCGGCGGGGATAGAGCAACGTTATCCGTCTCAATCAAACGTCAAAGCGATTCTCTATTGCACAAAGGAAACTCCGATACGGAAAAGGGTAGTGTGCATCTACTTCCACTCTAACAAACTATACAGACACTGCAATATCCTGTGACTTCTGAACTTGCAACCGTCCCTCTGAATACAAACGGGACAAATTCTGGTTACCCAACATTCCCGAATGCAGAAAATTGTTCTTTTCTGAACTGAAATGTTGCATTGTTCTGAAATTCTCAACTTATAGTCATCCCTGCTTCTACAGAAGAAACCGAATATTGGTAAAGACTAATGTCGCGAAAATAATTGCATGATATATTCAGAGAAAACGGTTCGAAGTAGGAAGTACACTAATACATAGAGAAGTTAATGGTGCGAATGGATTTGAAGGCTAAAAGAAAACAGAGGGTTTGTGTTTGCTGCCCTAATTTTGGTCTCTCCCTTTATGTTCTCCTATCACTGGACATATGGTCTGGAAAATATCAAGAGCTTGGCAGATGAATTGAAGACGGCGACAAAACGTTTCTTGCACTCATAAATATTTTATTTCTCCCTTTTGTTTTGGAGTGCAGATTAGGGGTGGTGGCAAAATCTATGGTTTCTATTTTTCATCTCAATGAAAATAGTCTGATCAGTATAAAAGGAATTTAGTTACATTTATCTGGTATGATATTGTGCATACGCCAATGAGTTGCAGAGTTATTTTGCAAATCATGAAAGATAATTGAGCCAACGAAGCGTTAGGATTGCAGGGTGCAAACTGTCATTGCATTAGCAAATTCAAGCTATCGAGGCAAAGAGAAGAACTGAACAGTCAGCAAGTGGCAGGACGCGTTATCTGGTGAAATGTACAAACATTTTCGTTTAACGCAAATGTAAAACAGGTAGACGGATATAATGAAGAAGATTACGCAGCATGTGGTCAGCATAGATAACGAAGCTAACGCACACACCTAATAACACGTTCGTTCAGTGAATTTTCTGCGGTGGTAATACTATCGTAACTTTCTGTATTATCATAACATATCCATGCGAGTTTTCCCGGTTTCGATACTGTATCAGTAAGAAGCGACGTGCAACGATTCACAAGATGATCATTAGCCCATACTCGTTTCAAGATTCTGCGAACTAGAGCTACATAGTTGAAGGAACTTTGGTATGTACTCTTCTCAAGTTTCAATTACTTTTTATCATAATTTTTTCCAGTTTTCTTGAAACTGTTATAAATTGTAATAGCATAGGAACCTATTATAGATCCAAAAACATATATCATCTTGTATAGTTAACGAGATATTATTATTACAGGGATTACAGTGATTTATCAATTCAATTTTAGGGAAAATAGGGGCATTTTAAAAAACGGGACATTTTTTGCTTTTAAAAATACCAGCCAATAATAAATGTTAATAAAAGTAACTAAAAGTAACTAATAGTTACTAATAGTAATAAAAGTTTTCATAAGAAAACCCAAATTTTATTATCAACTAAAATTATATTTCATCTCTAGATGTTAAACTTCATTGTCCTTTATCAAGAAAGTCGAAAAAAATAAATATTTATTTCAAATCGGATGGTAATGATGGAAACTTTACATTGACTTCTTCGTCATTTTCTACCATTACTGTTAGACAAATTTATAGCAATTTTATTACAAATGTATTGGTAGTCTGCCTAAAAGTAAAGTAATTTTACTATACAGTTTAACATCTTATATTTTCAGGCAAAGATAGTTTCTCGTGAATTTGGTTAATCTTCAAAATATATTTTGAATTAAAAGATAGGTTTGTAAAACGTTTACTCGTACATAAACCAACAATGAAGTATGACGTAGACGTGAACCTTTGCTTGAAAATTCAAGCTAAATGCGAAAATTTCTCATACGAAAAATGACTTTTAGGTTAAAAGCTTATTATTTCTTAATTTTTCCAGTGATTCTTTAACTAATTCTGGTTTCTATCAGACTAACGTTATTACGAAGTAACACTTTATGTTATTTTACTGAAAATTACTTCGATAATAAATTTAAAAAAGCCTAAAATATAATTAAAGAAAACTTTATTGTAAAATTACCATAAATATATTATAATTCTACTATACATTTATTGCAATATAAGATTCCTATATCATTATTGTAAATTATGAATTATGAAGACGAATTTTTCAATTCTAAGAAAATCAAATTCCCAAAATAAGTCTGCTGAAATGGTTCAGAATCTCAGAAATTCTTCAAAAATCTTAAATTATCGACTACAATCTAATAAAATCCTACAAAAAATTTCTAGTCTTTCAGAATCTTTGGAACTCTCTAGAATTTTCTAGAATCCTTCATGACTTTCGACAACCTGCTAGACTTTTCAACAACCTTTTAGAATCTTCTAGAATATTATTAATTTTCCGTATTCTTGTATATTCGTTAAATCTTCTGAAATCCCTTTTTTCTACAATCTAGATTTGTTTGAATGTTCTAGAGTCTTCCAGAGACTTCCTGATTATTCCAAGGACTTCTAAAATCTTCAAAAACACCCCAAAATCTATTATAATTTTTAAAAATATTCTACACTCCTTCATAATCTTTTAGAATCTTCAAAAATCTTTGAAAGTCATGAACTTCTAAAATCTTCTAATTTAAAAATCTGGAAGATTTTTTGTTATGTATTTAAGACTTTTACAAAGCCTACATTATTTTAGAAAGATTAGGAAAAAAATCTAGAAAATTCTTCAAGATTGTAGAAGACTTTTGTAGATTTTCAAGGGTTCTGATGATTCTGAAGAATTATGGAAATTCTTGAGGATTCTAGGATTCTGAAACAATCTAGTATACTTTGTAGAACATTAATGACTTTCGGGATATTCTTTAATATTTTATAAGATTATTATTATTATAGGGGATCACAGAAAACCCGGGTGGAAAAATTCTGTAGAATTTATGTAGAATGCATTCTACAGAATCCTCATAAGAATTATACTCGAACTTCTATAAAGACTTTACAAGAATTCTACAAAAATTCTAGTCCAATTTCTATAGAATTTTATAAGGAATTTCTTTACTGTCGAATTCTTGTGAGGATTCTATAGAAATTGGACTAGAATTCTTGTGCGGACTTTAAAAATTTGAGTAGAATTCTCGTGAGGATTCTATAGAATTTTTTCATCTGAGGATATAAAAAAATTATGGAAAAATTTAGATACTTGTAGAAAATTCTAGAACAGTCTCGAATATTTTGGAGAATTTTCACAGATTTCCGACAACTTTTGAAGGTTCTGAAGGATCTTAGAAAATTTCGAGAGTTTTTGTAGATTTTTGAGGGTTCCAAAAAATTTTATAGTCCACGTGCAGAAATTCTACGGAAAGCGTTCCACGGAAATCCCATGTGAAAATTCCACCCAGAGATTCCATATGGAAATTCTACGAAAAATTTCTGTGCCGAACTCCTAGTTTCAATTTCGATATGGAAATTTTTGTAGAATTTCCGCATGGAGTTTCCGTACAATTTTCGCATGGAGTTACCGTAGAACGTTTTCTGTAGAAGTTTTCCACGTGAGAGATTTTGTACATATTTGAGGGTTCTAAAACATTTTGGAGAATTCTGGAAATATCTAAAATATTCTAGAAGCTTATGGAAGAGTTCAGAACATTTTAGAAGATTCTAAAACGATCTAGAATATTTTGAAAATTTTATGTAGATTTTTGAAACATTTTTGAAGATTATGAAGAATTTGAGAGAGTCTGGAAGATTCTGGAACAGTCTAGTATATTTTGTATTATGTTAAAGAATTTTGGGATGCTCTTTAAAATTTTACAATAATATTATAGTGTCTAAGTCCGAATCAGTGAGCAGTATGTCACTAAATAAAATCAGTAACGATTTTCACTGACAATCCTTACTGATTTAATTTAGTGACCCACTTCTCACTGATTCAGATTTAGAGAGTAGAAGACCACAAAAGATTATAAAAAATTATGGAAGAATCCAGAAGAATCTAGATAATTGTAGATGATTCTAGAGCAGTCATGAATATTTCGGAGAATTTTTACAGATTTCAAATCAGTTTTGAAGGTTCTAAAGGATTTTAGAAAATGTCGGGAAGTCTTTTGTAGATTTTGGAGGGTTCTAAAAGATTTTGAATATACATCCAGAATATTCTAGAAGCTTATGGAAGAGTTTAGAACATTTTTGAGGATTTTAGAAAATTCTGAAACAGTTTAGAATATTTTGGAAAATTGAAATAAATTTTAGATCTGGAGATTAAGAAGAGTTTGGGTTCTGAATGATTCTGCAGAATTCTGGAAATTTTCAAGCTCAGAATATTCTTCAGGATTCTAGAAGATTCTGCTGGAACAGTCTAGTATATTTTGTAGAATATTACACAATTTGAGGATATTCTTTAAATGTCAAATTTATCTTGAAATTTCGTTCAATCTATAAAATAGAGAGAAATATCATGAGCTTTTTTATTATTACAGTAGTTTCTATATTAATAAATCTATATTTTAGAACAAATTTGAGTTTAAGATGAAATCAAATGAAAATTTCGTTCATTTGAAAGTTCAGATCTTCAAGCACATGAATGTCAAAAGTTTCTATTTCTCATAATTCTTGATAATTTAATCAGAAATTTTAATAAAAAAGGGAAGAAAGGGGGAGAAATGAATAAAATAAATTCTCAAATAAACGGATTTCAGGGGGTTTTGAGAATAATAATGGGGAAAGGGGGAATATGGAACTGACTGAGATCCCTTTTATTATTACGCAGATATTACAATATATATATATACCAATTATTATAGAATCCTTTTGTAACTTTATTAAATCGAAAAATAAAAGGTTGAAGTTTTGAGAGGATTAAAAACAGCTTAGAGATAAGTCTTGTAAATTTCTTTCTAGAGAAGAGGAAATAGAAACTTGAAAAGGAAGTTGGTTGGTTGATTCGTAGCTTTATCGACTGAAGCGACACCTGCGAACGAAGGAATATGATGGGGAAACCGCTAAAATTCTCATGATTTGAGGAAAGGGATGGGTCGTACTTCTCTTTTATGACTCTTATTGAAATCTCAAGAGAATCTTGAGGGAAACCCAGTGATTTCACGTGCCAATTACGATCTTTCCGGGTCGAGAAGCGCTCGATTGGAAATTTACGTTGCACTTTGCTTTCAACTTGAGTGCAGCGTCATGTAACTCGGCAATTTTTCCGCTCCCGCGAAACTTTAAAAGTTTGCGTCGCGAGATGGATAAATTGAAAAAATAATGATCCCAAGTTTTCTTCAGTTCAAAGTATTGAGAGCAATAAAAATTTTATTTAAGTAGGAAACACTTAATTTGCATAAAACGTATTGAAATTCAGTAATTTTTAAAAATTATTATTTGCATGCTATTGAATTATTCGAATATTCTTTAAATTAGGACTTAAAATCAGTTTGCACTTTAAGTGGAGTTTCGAAATGCCAATTTTTCACTTTTCGACTTTAATAAATACATGTTTTCATCGAAAAATCTTAAATTTCTCGGTTTTTTTCTTGCTAAAGACAGAAGTTGTTAAAAAACATGTAGGCACAGAAAAAACAAAGGATAAAGTTTACCTCGATTCCGAAGTAAAAATTAACTTTACAGGATAAATTTTACCCAAATATCGATTAAATTTTCTTTTGATTTCCCATGACAACACATGTATTTGGACAGACGTGAAATTGTCTGAGTAAAAATTTATTACTCTAAAAAATTATCTGCAACAAATTTTAATCTTAGTTTTTTTTCTGTTGAAACATTTTCACGATACCAATGTCTGAAGCTATGTCGTTAAATTTTAACGACCGCCAAGTATACCCGTCGATCAATCTAAGGGAAGCTTAGTTGAAATTTGAACCTTCGAGAATGGTGAAATTGGAATATGTGATGTGAATAAAAAATCAGAGTGACAAGATAAGAATCAGAGGCTTAAAATATCTGCCACTGAATTTCGATACTAAATAATAGACACTTGTCTGTGAAGAAAATATTATTATCTCCATAAAATTGGCTTTCTGACCTGACATTTTCATCCTTGACTCCATTTTCCTTTGACTTTTTCAGTTTTCTAAAGCCTTCCAATCTTATTCTTAGATAATTTTAATACATCTTCTTATCTTTCTCCTTTATTTTCTATAAGTGTGCAAGAAGAAGGTGAATTCTGAGAACTTTACAGGATGAATAATTTACAATGAATGTCAGAAAGTTTAGCCATTTTCTCAAGCTCCTGGGGAGTTTTGTCAGCGATGCTGGTGCCATTATCGACACATAATCGTCTACTTATTAAACTTGTCTAGTGCGGGTGTACCGACTGTGGGGAATGCACGATTAAATGGGTAAACTTCTCAAATAAGGCGAAATGTGCTGCTGTAACTCAAGATCATGCTATGAGTGTTTTCATGAACTGTTTCGAACTTAAGTTTCCATCGCACGTTGTATAAGAGGATCTATCTTCTCATGAAAGACGCGCAGAAAAGTTACATTAGTTAACTTGGTCTAGGGACTTTACCGTTTTCAGAGCGCTAGAGACAAAAGATGTTTCTAAGTGAATAATTTTTTTTACGACAGACTTTTGTATACGCCGAAAACAAAGCTGAAAATTGCTTTTATGTTATTTACTGCAACATTGGATCAATGGTACTGAAAAAAGATGGGAATATATAGAAAAAGCCACTGAATTTCCTATTCGTGAATTTAAGGATGGAGTAAAAGTGTTAATGAAAAATACATTTTTTCAATTTGATAATAATTATTACAGACAAAATTTTAGAATACCTGTGGGTTCTCCTATTTCTCCTATTTTAGCTGATATAGTTATGCAAGATTTAGAAGAAAATGTTTTTGAAAAATTAGATTTTGACTTTCCAATATATTATAGATATGTCGATGACACGATTATGTTTATGATTTGTATTATGTTTATATTAAAAGATAAATTAGGTGAAGTTCTAAAAAAAATTTAATTCTTGACATGAAAGACTTCAATTTACTCATGAAACTAAGCAAGATAATATGCTAAATTTTTTTAAATGCATTTACTTTGAAAAATTTGGATAATACTTTGAAAATGAATTGATATTGTAAAAAAACGAACTCTGGAAGACTTTTAAACTTCTATTCAAATCATTCTACACAACATAAAATTGCTATAATTAAAAATTTGGTAGGACACAGCTATTTTACTATCGGATGAAAATATGAAATCAAAATAAAAATATTAAAATTATTACAGACTACATTTTATTTAATAATTGAGGCCTTGGATGCAAGAAAACATAGGCACATAGGCCTATATGACCTTTTTCGGTAAATTGCGTTAAACGACGGGGGCATGGCTTTTACATATATCATATAAAGGATATTTCAAAATTCATGTTTACATGAGTTCTAAACATTACAAGGTCAGCGCGCCTCGACCTACTGCAGTCGTAGACTTGTTGATACTACG
>JBAGKK010482657.1:0-16795 GCA_037177015.1 Euceroptres primus
AATCAAACAGAAATAGTTCATACGACCCTGACTTGTTTACGTTTAGAGTCACTCGCTTTAGTGCCAAGGCCATTGAGCCAATCCCCGAAGCCGGCACAGAACCGCGCGTTCAGTGTATTTTTTTAAATCAACCAAACGATTTTGTTGAACGAACAGAATTTTTTTCTTAGTGATAACTAACTTTTATTTTATTTTGAAAAAACAAACTAAAGTGGAATAAAAATTTAAATTAAAAAGTCATTAAATTTGTTTTTGTGAATGAACTTTTCTTAGCTCGGAAAAATGTTGATGCAATCGTGATCGTAATTTAAATACTGGTATTATGCCTAGATTAGAGAACGCAGAAGGCCGACGACGTTTTTTATTCGCTCCAGGAGATCCCATCTGAGTGGGTTTGAAATATCAAGACGTAGGTTGGCAAAGGTCAGTAGTTAGAGGCAGAAGTTGGGAATAAACATGATTTACAATTATATTGTAGTAAAATATAATGACAATGTTAAATTACATGGTAGAAACAATTACAGTCAGAAGAAATATTTTGTTCATTCAACAAAACAGTTTGGTTGGGTTGGGTTCAAAAAATATTTTAGTTAAGTCAACCAAATTTTTGTTCAGGTGTCCAAACTCGTTTGCTTAAATCAACCAAAGATTTTGGCTGCATGATTTTTTAAATTTTACCAAATATTTTGTTGGTTCAACCAAACATTTTGTTGATTGAACCAAATTTTTTGGTTGAACCCACCAAATTAATTACGTTTGGTTAAATAAACACAAACATTTAGCGCAATCAACCAAATTCTATTAACTAAAACATTTTGATGGGTCAACCAAATATTTTCTTGTCCATATAATAACCGTATTCTTTGGGTAAAGAACAAGAATTTTGTTGATTAAACGAAATATTTTTCTGAGTATACAGAGTATAATATCTTACACTGAGAAAACTGGTTCGGACAAAAAAAATTTTCTTGTCCTTTGTGCAACCAAATTTTTTTTGTCAGAACAAAATTTTGGTTATATCAACAAAAGTTCTGTTGACATAACAAAAACAAATTTTTATTTTGTTGCTTCAACAATAAATGAATTTTTTTCTGAAATGAAATTTTTATTAAGTTAACAAAAATTGTCAATTATGTATATAAAGTCTGAGTTGAGATTTTTGACTCAGGAAATGATACAATTTTTTCCTTGTCGACGGTTATCTTTTCTTATGTCTTGTTCAAAAATTGTAAATTGATCAAGAATTTGTCTTTAATAAGAAAAAGCGTAATCAGATTAGTTATTTTCATTCGTGTAGGAATGTGAGTTTATCGTATTCAATTTTTAATGCCAATAGTAATACCTTTGTTTGTGTCATGATGGCAATTAGTCATTGTAGATCGAATGCAGTTTACTGCCTACGCACCATAAAATAACGACAAAATATCAAACTCTTATTTATTCGATACAAATATACATGAAAATTCATAAACAAATGCCGATTAGAGCAAAATTATGGAAATATGGAAATTCTAATAATATCTTCTATTTAAAAATTTAGACAAGTAGAATTTATAGTCAGATTCATCATATCGTAACGAATTACAACCATTATGAAAATAACAATTTTCATTAATAATGTACTTTTCTGCACGAAAAAAAAAATTTGGTTGAAACAACAACATTTTTGTTTGTTCAACTCAAGAATATGGTTATTATAAGCACAACAAAACATTTGGTTGAGTTGACTAAATTTTTTGGTTTGTAAAGTTTAGTTTTCACCAAAAGTTTTAGTTGAATTGATCAAACATAAATAATTTGGTAAATTCAACCATATCTTTTGGTTAAATCAAAAAAATATTTGGTTGAACCAAAAAAAAATTGTTAAAATTAACCAAATGATTCAACAAAAATCTTGGGGTCATTCAAGCTAACGCGTTTGGTCAACTGAACTAAAATTTGGTTGACTTAACCAAAATATTTTTTTAATCAACGAAATGCTATTAGCCACACTCAGAAAAAATTTTTTTTGATTGAGCCAAATCATTTAGTTGATTTAAACAAAAATGTTGGTTAAGGGAACAAAATTTTTGTTGAGAGAACCTAACGTTTTGTTGATTGAACCAAATCTTTGGTTGAATATATCAAATTATTTATTTTTGATTAAATAAACCAAAACCTTTAGTTGACTTAACCAAACAATTGGTTGTCTGTATAATAACTAAGTTCGGGGGTTGAACCAACCGAAATTTGGTTGATTCAACCAAATATTTTTCTGAGTGAATGGTTTTGTTGAATGGACACAATATTTTTTCTGAGAGTGTGAAATGTATATTTTTTATTTATTTTTACACAATTTGTTAACTTAATTATATAAACTAAAATTCATATTAATTAAAGAAGAAGATCATAGTTGATTCAAGAATAGAATTTCGAGCTAGACTTTAAATCATATTAGGGTAATTGCTAACTCATCTGGCAATTATTGTTCACTCGACAGTGATGGTAATCCTAACTTGATAGATACAATTACACATTGAAGATGAGAATAATTGCATTAGACCATTAGCTTATCTTATAACAACAGAAGCGTGAAATCCCACTGATCTTGACAATGATCTTTATTAGTCGATAATTTTACACACGATTTTATATAAACTGTATATTTTTAGAAACGGTTATCTCACTAATGCCCGTGTGTTTTACTTTCTGGGATATTCGTGACTTTCGCTCTGCTCGTCATCTGCTAATAATAGGCTGCATACTACAATAAATTACTGTAACTCTTGAACCTGAACATATACCGTCAAACGGGGCAACTTCGGACATGTGGGGTAATTTCTAACAGCCCTAAATTAACCATTTAAATTACTCAAGATGGTTTTAACTAAGATCTAGAACCAGTTAAGGCTCAAACTTATTCCATATTCAATTTAGGGCTGTCTGATTTTACCCCACATGTCCGTCCGAAGTTGCCTCGTTTGACGGTACTTCGGAATTCCACAAAGTTGACATTTTTTTAGTTCACCCAGAAAAAAATTTTCGTTTGTTTGCCAATTTTGCTTTATTCAAAGAAATATTTCTTTTTATTGAAATAACAATTTTTTTGATTTAAATAAACGTTTTTTTCATTCAAAAAAAAGTTTCCTTGAATAAAAAAATTCTTTGGATCAAAAAAATGTTTTTTTGACTGTATAACAAAGCAATGCTTTTTTAGATTCAAAGAAATTTTCTTTGAAGCAAAGCAAATTTTTCTCTGTGTGATTCCTCATCAATTCTTCGTTAAACCTTACAATTTTTGTCTTCAGCAAACGAAAAACCAAAATCACTTTTCATTCTTTTTCATGCATTATTTTTAAACAACAAATCATTAAGATAGATTAAGTTGGCATCTAATTTTATAAATATGTATCAGTTGAATTTTTTTTTTGCTGAAATTGGAAAATATTTTAAAAATATTTGCAAAATTCTTTAAAACGTGATTCTCCTCACGTGAAACGTTATAAAAAAATCTTTACCAATCTGGACTTTTTTAGAGAACTCGTTCAAAACAGATAAGTCGAACACTGATTTATAGACTTTGTTAATGATAAATTTTTTAAAGATTTGAAGTACACTTGACGACAGATCTTCTTTAATTGCTGAGCAGAGTTGTTTAATCTAATCTAATCGTTAATTGCGACCTTGTTCACACGAATCGGATCGCTGGGTTAGTTTCCTTCTTCAGAAGCGAATCTGTTAACGATACACTTTCGCGTGGAGTCCTCATTGCCCATTTTTCATGGGAACATTCTAGCACTTGCTAAAATGTTTCTCGCTGTTCTACGATTTTTATGCTTGATAAAACTACGCGAAAAAAATGGAAATATAAAAATTAAGTACAATAGAATTCGTTCCATTAAACTTTCTCTTCAGAAACACATTATTTAAATCTAGGTTACTGTTTATTGTTTAAGTTATTATTTTTTATGTTTAATTTTAAATATTTACGTGTGCAACAAACTTTTAAAGAATGTGTTTTTTAAAAATATCGAACATATAAGGTAAGACACCCAGTAATCACCAGGTGCCCAGTTAGCGCCAATGTTTATAATTATTTTGAATAACTAGCTCATAAGAATATTTTTAGGTATTTTTTACCACAGTAGAGAATAATTTCTCTAAGAAAATGTTATCAAAACAACTATAATGCTATTCATTTCCATAAAAAAAGAAGCTAAAATTGATGACGATTATTGTTCTTAAGGCCATTTACCTTATTAGGAACCTTTCAATTTTCAATAAAAAAAAAAAAGAAACGATAACATTTTTTTAGGTCTAACACTGAGAATTTCTTTTATCTGAAAGTTTTATATTTTTAATCATGCAAAAGAAAATGGTATTTAGGATTTCATTTGTGTTTAAAAGATTTGAAGTCGGTTGAAGAAAAGGAAATCAGAAAATGTAAATAAATTCTGAACAAAATTTATTATATTCTTGGACAATTAAGAAGCATTATTTTTCGAAAATTTATTATTTCGTGAACAGTAAAAAAGTCTGGCGATCAGTGCCTCTGCTTTTTATATTTAATTAATTAAGAGATAGTTAATCAGTATGAATAAGACATGAAATTAAAAATACTTTGTTTAGTTAAAAGTTAAATTTTTGTATTTTTTCTCCGTATTTCTTATTCTTTAGGATCAATCATTTATTTCTAAGAAGATTCATCGAATAGAAAAAATATAACCACTCTCTTGATAATCATGAAAATTCTTTTAAATAACCAAAAATATGAAAATGTTTATTGTAAACTTAATCTGAAAAAGCTGAAGAACATCCGTGAGAAAGTATTTAGAAACTTTTTCCAAATTTTTAATTAAACAAAGAGCACTTCGATTATAACGGTCACTTTGCAGTTTTGTACACAGACGGTCTATTATTATTATTACTACTATTATTATTATTTTAATTCCTATTCCTTTGATATAAAAATTCATTCGATACTTATTAAAATTACGTAGAAACCTCTGAGAGACTTAAAAGTGAAAGGTTCCTGAGAAATGCTCACAGGACAAAAAATGCATTGTTTCCTTAATAAAATTCATTGCATGTCTTTTTAAAAATGTAAAATTTTTTAAATAACGACGTAAGTATAGGTCATGGAGATGAACATAACGAGTATAAAATGACTGACTCTATTAGACATGATCTCATAATGTATTTACGCTTCTTCGCTTCAAGGTCATTTAAATAATTGATACTTTCTCACTCGTTTTTTTGTTAATATCCCAGAGGTCATAAATATGTTTCTTAATTAATATTTACGGTTCCATGACCTGCAACATTTTTTCACTAGACACGAATAATTAACTAAGTACCCAGTATTAATTACATTTTACTTATTTCAATTATTTATTTAATTAACTGATTATTTTATAGCCTTGAAAAAATAATAATAATAATTCAACGAATTATATTGAAACAAATCTTAACAAACAAGAACAAACTTTAGTATCAACGTATTACTTATTCTTTTGATGTTTTTCATCGTTATGATTTTTTTTATCACAGAAAAAACCTCGATTCCGCGGGATAAAAATTATCTACAACAAAAATTAATTTTTCGCACGATTTTTACCCAAATATGTCGGTTAAATTTTCTTTTGTTTTTACATGACAATACAAATATTTTTGAAGATGTGAAGTTGTCTGAATAAAAATGTATTCATCTGAAAAATTATCTGCAACAAATTTTATCTTGAGTTTTTTTCTGTGATCCAAGTAACCTATGTTTTTTGAAATTTCTAAAGTTTGTATAGAATTCGAGAAGTCGTGGGTGACACAAAATGGAGTGAAAGTCTTTTTGAGCGGATTCACGAGTCGTTCATATACCTTGGGACTTCTGATTCTCATAATGTGCCACCACTACTTTTGCTGGCACTCATCGAGTTCCAGCATAATACTCAGTTGTTTAGTACCACTCGTTCCAGAGGTTTCATCCCGAACAGTCCCGTTTCGTTCATTGAGTTTGCCTTTTTATTTATCACTCCTGATAATATTACTTCATTAATCCTCCAAAGTTCACCGAAAAAAAGAAAACAATCAGTTACATTCACAAGTGATCAGTTTTTCCAAGTTCTTCACAGTTACTGAATATTTTACCCTTTTGTAAGTAAAATTATTATTTACATTTCTTTGACACGATCGATATTTACAAACGTTGAATGTTTCAATAAAAACTATGTATAGATATTCAATCAACACTAAATTTAGTATTATAACATTCCTAAAAGGAAATCACAGTGGGATTTATTTAATTTATTTTTTCCACCTTACTGAGAATCAGACAAACTAAAAACATTTGTTTGCATGTGCTTTTTACTAACTACTTTATGAGTCATACCATATTTATATATTGAGAATCTTTATAGATCTTTTCAGACTGAAGTTTGTTAGATTGAATTTTGTTATATCTTTGCATTTTTCACTGTTTGTTTTTCATTTATTTGTTATCTCTGCATATTTTTACTAATTGTAAACTGTAGGATTAAGCAGTTTTATTATTATACAGATTTTTATGGATAGTGAATAAAATATGTTAAAAGTCACGAGCTCTTATAATTTGTAACGAATTTTGCGATCACTGACCCGCCACAACATTTCTAAGTGTTTTAGTCGTCGCACGTGCTCCTCCCTCAATTTCCTGTTGCGCAATTGATTAATCGAATCGAAAATAGAAATGATATTCTTTCATTCAAGTATCTTATTTGGTATTGTACGAGAATTCAATTCAATTTCTTCTATCGATCATACTTCCATCGACAAATTATGTAATGAGTTGTAAATTGATTTTCAGTAGCAAAACCATAAAGTTTTCCCATGTTTCTAATTAACAATTAAACATAAAACCTTTTTTATTTCATTTACTTTTAACACCATGTTTATCTATTATATTTGACATTAAAATGTAGTTTTCATTGAAAAACTTTAACTCCCATTTCTTTTGACCGATTAATAGTATAGCGAGGTAATTTTCCCCTATGGGTTAATGGGAACCTTAATTTTTTTTGATGAGTTGTTGAATGAAGGTAAAACCAATTTATTTAATCGTCACATTGAAGCAGGGTTATGATGCAGTCGTTTGTAACAAAAATAACAGTCAGTCGTTTATGATAAAAATAACGGTCAGTTATGATCAAAATGATTATAATTATATCCATACAGGGTTAAAGCAACTGCAGTTTCTTTTAATTAGGACAGTTTTTCGACTGCCTGTAAGTGGACAATTCGTGAAGTCGCGATTGCTTCTTGTATCGTTTTTGCTTGCCAATAGCCTGCCAAACCGACATGGTGACCTACTCCTTCTGAAGTAAACTGTGAATGAACGATGAGTGCACTTTCTCGAACATGGACTTTTATAGTTTTTCTCACATAGCGAAACCGTTTCAAGCCTTATTCCAATGCAAATCACTCAATTTTCTGTAAACCTAACTTTCAAGAGATTATGGAAGACTTTGAATTTCGATTTATTTGTATCTTAATTAATTTTATTTATTTATTTATCCATTTAATTTATTTGCATCAAATTCTGATATTTTGTACTTTTTTCACTTTTATAGAAATATTTGACATATTTAGAAAGAGAAATATAGTCTATTTCAAAACTGTAAATTATAAAACTGCTTTTTAAAATTTACAGAAAGTTAATTTTTTTTCTTGTTTGAACGACTAAGAACCATTCATAATCGAAAAATGAATTTTCTGAACGGTACCAATGTCTGGGGCTTAAAATGTCTCTGTATTGTTGGTTTGCTTTACTCTACTTCTTCCTTTTCTCCCTCTTTTCAAAGTTGATGTACCTCTGTCTCTAAAGAGCCGGAAAGTCAAGGTTGGGCAGTTTGCAGTTCATATCTGAGTCCTTTTTTGCAAATATTATATAATTATTCTTTGCATGGGATGACTGTTTGAGAAATGTAAATTCCTAAGCAAAGAAATATTTTTTCTTTTTTTTTTGATAATGAAAAATATATCTAAGATTCCAAAATATACTAACGAATAGGTTAAATTTGCATTTATTTGAATTTTGACTTTAAAGCATGAAATCTTAGATATGAACTTAAGATACATTGGTTTGATATTTAAATTATATCAGTTTTGAAAAACAGTCAGCAACAAAGTTTCAAACTGGAAAGTTGACTTTTAATTGATTTACAGTTGGCTAGTGACAGGTTCTAACATTTGCAGACACAGTCAAAGTTCTTTTTTAAAGAAGTATTTCTAGTTTCCAATGTGTACTTTATTTTAAAAATTTAATTCATTTGCTTTATTTGGATTTCTAACATTTATAATACTGAGCCAAATAAATTTAGTAAATTAGAGAAATAAAAGAGGATAAGCTAAATAAATTTCGATGCTATCTTTTAGCAATTTTAATCTTCTAGAAAACACAATAATTCAATGTTAAACATTTAGTTTTTGATTTTACGTGATTTATTACAAAATATATTGAGGCAATTAACTCATAAAGTTCTCGCTTCCGTAAATGTAAGAGTTGCATCTGAAGAAAATTGTATGCAAAGAGCTAGCCATGAAATTCATGGGTAGCTCATCATATAATGATTACATAATGCATTTAACTATAGCGTTTTATGGAAAAATCTTAATGCAGTTTGTTGCTACTATATTAAACCATTTTTTTAAAAAACGTTTTTATTCATTTGCAGTAAAAATTTTTATGCACTCCTATTTATAACTTCCTGAGTCAAATGTCAATTGTCATAATAATCCATATGAGCATATCGCACATAATAAAATCGTTGGACAAGTGAAATTAAATTGCACTCATGATAGCAAATAGCTAATTAAATTTTTACCATCGATAAATATGAAAGGGACTCGACTCTTGCGCTCAACAGAGATTGTGATCGTGGCAACGAAAACAGGATCTATCGTGACCGGATTTTATATCAGCTCGATCGATCTGCAATCCGTTATATAGCTTGCATAACGATCCAACATTGTTCGAAAAATCGTCAGATAATATCAGTCAAAAGTCCTTTCGTCAATTGTGTCACAAGAAGACTAATCACCTAAAAAGCTGAATCATTTAATTAACGATGTTCATAATTTAATTCGTTTATGTAACACAGAAAACCATTGGTGTGAATTTTGTTGCATCTCATTTTAAATAATTTAAAACAATTGACATTTTCATTGTGATTTCATTTGTTTCAAGTCTCATTTTTGTTGCAACTCAATTTGAGAAGAATTCGGCGTTAAAATGAAGATTACCGTTTTATTGTGAATAGAGCGTTTTCGTTTGTGTAAATACAGCTAAAATTCTCTTCTTTATTATGTTTCTTAGTAATGATCAAATAATTTTCAAGTAGCTCTCAACCCTTAAATAATTCTAAGAGTTAAAATTAAAAAAATTCTTTAATTTTCAATAAAAAAAATTGTAAAACCTTGACAAAGGTGATGTAAACTATAATTGTATGAACATAAGGACGAAAGATTTCATTTTTAAAATTAATGCACCAGTTTTGCTAAAAGTCGCGTAATTTAAAATTATATTTTCCGAATTGTTTGAAATTAAAGTGAAATTTTTAAGAGTTTATCACATAAAATTTATATTAAACAAATGTGGAGAATACTAGCCTTAAAGTAAACTTTTTTCCCCTCACCCTTAAAAATGTTCACCCGTTATCGTATCTGAAATTTATTAATTTTTGAAATAGTTTGTAAAATTCAAGAAAATAAGCACATTGTTAAATCAGAATTACGATTTTTTTTAAAGCGAAAGGAAATCTCAAATAACTAATGTTAAATACACAATTTTAGACTTATTTATTTTTTCCATGTCAAACATTCATTTCTCTTTTAAAGTTTGCTATATTCAACAATATGGTAATTTTCTTCGATTTTATAATCCTATTTTAAAAATTTGAGTTACGATAAGGGGTGAAAATCCTTAATAATTCACATAATATTACATTTTATTTCTTCCAACTCTGTTTTCTAAACTCTCTAAATCTGAATTAGTAAAAAATGAGCCACTAATTTACTTTAGTGAAAATTTTTACTAATTATTAGTTGCATTTCACTGTTTCTGTTAGTAGTTTTCAACTTTTCAGTAAACTTTGCTCTGGACATTATAAGAGTTTCGAGACTTGAAATTTGTACCCGATTTATAAATTAAGACCCACATTATTCAGGAAATAGTATATGGTAGTGTCTTAAGAGGTGACTTTTGGAAAAATTGGAGGTGCACTGATTTAGAAATTGAAATCTTTGGTTAAGCGAAAAAAAATTATCCGGATATTTGGGTAAAATTTATCATTTGAAGTTAATTTTGATGCAGTTAATTTTAACCCCGAAATCGAGGTAAACCTTATCTTTTTTTTCTTCTTTTGAAAATGAATTAGTGCCGAATCGTTTACGAATTGCTTTAGGAAGCATTTCTACTCATTTTTAGTATAAAACTATACTAATTTTTAGTTTTAAACTACTAATTCATTATTAAGTCTTACTAATTCATTTAGTAAGCCTTTCTAAGTGAATTAGTAGTTTTCTACAAATGAAATAGTCCGAAATCGTTTGTCCATTGCTTTAGTAAGCATTTCTACTAATTTTAGTCGAAAAACTACTAATTCACTTAGAAAGGTTTTCTATGTCAAATAGTTAGCCTTACTAAGTGAATTAGTAGTTTTCTACTGTGAATTGGTAGTTTTTTCTCAAAATTAGTAGAAATGCTTACTAAAGCAGTTGATAAACGATTTCAAACTATTTTCTATTAATTTTCGCATTTCACTAATTTAAAATTAGAAAATCTACTAATTCATAATAGAAAATTATTAATTCACTTAGTAAGGCGTACTAATTGGATTAGTAAACCTTACTACCTGAATTATGTAGTGGTTTGCTTCTGTGAATTAGTATAGTTTTCTACTCAAAATTAGTAGAAATGCTTACTAAAGTAATGGGTAAACGATTCGTCACTATTTCATTAGTAGAAAACTGCTAATTCAAATTTAAAGAGTAAATTAAATATAAATGAACATTATTTCTATAGATACAACCTATAAGTTTAAAAAAATATAAAATGTTCTAAAATGAATTTTAGTTGTTATTTCTAGTTGCATTATTTATTGTAGGTATTGCATTTATTAGTTTGATTAAGCCATGAACTGCATTTTTTATTGATACAAGATCATTTCGTAACTTTGTAGAATTTTTAAATTACAAAAGCAGATGCCGGTACTGATTTATTTTAAACAGACGGAAGATCAGTCTCTATGAACATGTTCAATATTTGAAAGTCGACGTTTACACTCTTCTGGTTGCAAAATTGCGTAAATGCGTACGTGGACATTTAAGTTGTGTGACAGAAGGTGCTTGAACCTTCGTTTATCGCGTGAACTGCTCGTTAAATGTCGATTTACAGGCCATGACGTGTTGCAGTGCGAATTGCACTGTAAACGCAGAAAGCAATGGCGTCAAACTATCAACGGAGGTTACACCTTTCAGATTATCAGAAGACCGTTTTCTAATCGCGACTCCTCGTAGAAAACTGTGGTATTTCAACCTGGGGAACTAAAAAACTATCATTTCACTGATTTTATTTCTAAAAAATGATAGAGTTACAGTTTTATAATTTAAAGAACGGAAAATCACTTAAATTTCAAATGTTTTTCAAAATAAAACTTTAAAGAATATTATTGCTATAAAAAAACTATTCATAAAATGGATATAATATTCAATGTTTTTAAGAAACCATCTCGAAGTCACATTGCTTCTGATGGAAAAATTAACGAGCACAGAAAACCTTTGCATTGGTGTGAATTTTCTTGCATCTCAGTTTCATTAATTTAAAACAATATTGAATTTGCATTTTAATTTTACTTCTTTCTAAAACTCATTTTTTGTTGCAATTCAATTTGAGTTTGAGTTAAGCGTTAAATTGATTTTTCTGTAATGAGAATGTACTTATAGATGCATAATTGTAGAGTGTCACATGTGGACTTTCAACTCAAATCATTTTATTTGGTAAAAATAGAGAAAATTTTCTAATGTTGCAAAGTAGAGTAAGCATTCTTAACATGCAAAAAATAATTTTTTTATCTCACTGATTTGTTATTTATATCTTGACAGCATATCCTCTAAGTGTGCTAACTATTGTGCCAAACATTGTGATCAAAACTCAAAAATCAAAGCAATTCTTTAGCATATAAATTCAAATTACTTACTCTTCGAAGTGACCTGCTGTTAAATAGTTTCTCTGATATTGAAATATTTAGTGATTATGCAATTTAGCCTAAAAAATACTTCAGTATCTTATACTTGATCCTAACAGAGAAGCTTTTTAAAAAACAATTGGTACGGATCACAATTGTTTAAAATCGAATGAAATTGAATGTTTGCGAATGACTTTGAAACAATTTGATAAACCTATAAAATTGAGGCACTGAGAGTGACAACTGGGTAAAGTCCAAAAATGAAATTTTACTGGAGGAACAAAAAACGTTTTCTGTGATAGGATTCAATATAAAAACTTGTGAGATAATTATAGAAGGAAGCGATCTTTATGAGCTACACTTTCAAGATTTGCATCAATCATTTAAAAAAATTCATAATAGTGGGGGTAGGGAACGAAATGAATTTCACCTATACACGGAGAAAAATGGAGTGTCATACTGACACTCTGGAGGGCTGTCCTATAGTTGAATTTCAAATATATTCAGTCTAACTATCTAGAGTGTCAAACCGATTATCTACATGTTCAACTTGAATATTCAGATATTCAAGTTAACTATCTTAGAGGGCTATCCCATAGTTCAACCTAAAGAATGTCAGTTTGACTCTCCATTTTTCTCCGTGATAGTTGTCATTCTCAGTGCCTCAATTAAATATTTATATTTGTAGAGATCCCTTTATCAAATTACTTTTCATAAATATATTTCATTGTTATTAAAATATACTGATTCATTGGGAAATGAAGTAGTAAAAGTCTTTCGAATTCCTGCAGGGATTACTCAATCTGACCTTTTTCTTGAACGTCTGGCAAAGCAAGTGTACATAAACTGTAAAGCTTACTATCGTGCTATTGTTGCACGCAGCTTGAGCACATATGCACACCTGCGGAACGCAGGTAAATAAAGCGTTAACTATACGCAGCAACTCGACTATCACCGTTAGCCAGTATATATGAAGTGTGTTATGTTGAGAAATCGTCATCGTGATGTCGATGGTAGCTAATAATCATACCATTATTGCCTAGTTTCTCCATTGTAGGTCTTACCCATGAATTTCTCATGTGGGTAGGAAACAGTAAATCATAATCCCAAGTTATGTATGTGCAGCACATTGTATTTATTCTCAAGTACAGAAATCAATTATTCTGTCTTCGTGTCCATCAAATTATTTAGAAAATTTCAAGTCTGAGAAAGAAGCAGACTTAAACGAATTCTATTTTTATGAACAGTATTCGAAGACATTTTTAAGAAGTAGTTTTCAACACTTGATGGTTCAATAGGCATATTTAAAAAACAAGGTACTTAATATAAAATGTATGGGCATTAGAGTAGAATAATTCAGTATCTTAACTGTTGAAAGAAACCAAAGCATTAAAATTCAGCGCACAAAAAACATGGGTTTTAAAAATTTTTTATTCAAAATATACAAATGCAATCAATTAAAAACTTTTTTAGCACATTAGTACTACTCTAAAAGAATATAAAACAATTTTTTATGTGAAAAAATCAATTTAAAAAAAAATACAGCACATCTCGTGGAGCACCTTCTGTCCGAAGCCTCTGATTAGCGTACTTTCTCAAGATCGCAAAAATGGCTCAATCTGAAGAAATCAAGTTGATTTTCAATCTACATACCCATTGTTTCCATATAAATAGGCGAAAAAATTTTGAAAATTAAAAATTGGCATTTTTATTGCAAATTTGAAAAAAGATGCGATTTTTCTCAAAAAAAAAAAAAAAAAAATCGGTAAAAAAGACTTATAAAAATTTTTTGGACGATCTTTTTTAATTAATTTGATTTTAATATAGAAGATAATCATATTTTTTAAAAATATGTTCAGTTTCCAATCGATCCATTCATTAGTTTTTGCGTAATCGTGCACGCCATGTCCGAAACATGGTTTTGAGAAAAACGCGTTTGAAGTACCTGCTTCGAAAAAAGCTCGGTAGATTAAATTACAGTTTGAATTTCTGAAAAAGGAAGGTAGTCTCGTATTCTACAGATGTTAGGGAATATTTTAAGCAAATAAAAAATAACACTCAAAAAATTTTTTCTGGAGTAGGGTAATACCTGAAATTTCCTTACCAGAAGGAAGGGAGCAAGAAGGGAGCCTACTTAGCTGATTGCTCATCAAAAATGGCTGCAATGTGCATACATGCAGTTGCCGCATGCAAGAGGTATCCAAAGTTTTTAGCTTTTTTAAACAAACAACCAAAGTCTTCCGGAAAAGGGCTCTACTCTAACACAGCAAAATTGCCTTTAGATTATGTGGTAAAAAATTAAACCAAGCAATTCATCCTTATAGCTGTAATCTGTATGTTCGTCAACCGCCCATGTTGAGGGATGCCCTTAAAATTGTAAGTCAATCGGATGAAAATTGCTCGAGTTATGCTGTCCACCAAATTAAAAAACATGGTTTCGCTTTAGCTACTCCTACACCGCCATTTTGTATTAAATTTAAAAAAAAGAAAATTGTTTTGTATACCTAATAACATATAGAATAAACCCTTAAAACCATTTTTTTGTTGCTTTATTAATAGCGAAGAAAAAAATTCCTAAAGGAAGCCTCATTGGTTATTATATTTAAGTAAATGAAAAATTAATAAACCCTAAAAAACTTGTAATCAAAAATTTTTAAAATAAATAATAATAACCAATTCAAAAAATTTTATGTTCATCGTAGATTTTTTTGCGGTCAGTTGGATGTAAATAATCAATACAGCAGTTAATTGTGCAACTTTTCGTTAACTTGGTTCGCTGACCTCACCAAGCTAAAATTTTTTATTAAACACCAATAGATAAGATTTAATCTGGTGTGTTGATTATTTGCCTCCAACTGACCACAACAAAACTCTACCACTATTAATACATGGAGGGTGATCTAACGAAATCTAACAAATGTTATATTCATTAATAAAACTCAGTACTGTTGACTTTTTTACTTAGCGGAGTTTTTTGCTTAGATGTTTTGGGTGAGATTTCGCTTTTTTCAATTAAAATTTTTATTTAATAAAATGGTTATTTTGAGGTACTATAATTTATTAAATACTCAACACATTATAGTTATAATTATTTATAATAATATAATATATAGATTGTAATATATAAATTAAATACTATACTCAACACATTATAGTTATAATTATTTATAATAATATAATATATAAGTTGTAATATATAAATTAAATACTATACTAGAGCATAGTACATAAATATAATTTTATATGTAGATTTTATTCTTTCTTGTATACTATCAAAATTCGCAGTAGTAAATAGACACAAAATTGTTAACTTTCAAGATAAAAGTTTAAAAATATTTTAATGTTCTTTTAATTTTGATTATTGATACATAATTATTTATTATACACTAAAAATAAAATATTAATATTTTTGGCACGTTTTGGCCACTTATTTAATTTTTTATCAATTCTTTGTATTTTGAACCGCTTTAATTTTTTATTCTTCAGTAAATTAAAATGCTTTACTTTTGAATTATAATTAATTATTAAATACTACACTTATAACATTGATTTTTTTATCGTATAATTTTATGTTCTCATTTTTGTTGCATCATATAGGTATTTTAAAAGTTTGATTTTGTTTAACACTTTGTACGTTTGATTCTTTAAATTTTATTATTACTAATTAGTGTAGGCTGCAAATATGTTCAATTAATGAAATTTCGTCTTTTTTCGTAAAAATTGAAAAATTTTGCAAAATAATTGATAAATTGAAATTTCCTGAAATATGTATCGAGAAACTCATCTGACAGACTCCTCTTTCAATTTTGGTGCCAATCGGTTCACTGGTGTAGGCTGTAAGTTTTTTCTAATCAATGATTTTTCAGTTTGCAGAATCTGCTAAATCCATAGTTTTCAAAATATCGATAATCGGTATGCACAGAACTTTTTTTTTAGGGATATTTATTTATTCCAAAAGGTTTGATGCAAATCGGTGAAAAATTGGCTGATGTGCACAATACAAATCCAAAAAACGGCGTACGTTCGAGAAAATATATTCGCGGATTTTTTTACTTGGCGGCGATTCACTACCGCGAATATTGATTACAAATCAAATAAAGATATCATTTCTGATGTCTCTAAGATAGGTTGATCAATTTTTTTAATCTATGGTATCAATTTGTATTGAAAGAAACTATTTCACTTCACATTTGAAATTTGAGTACACTCGAATCCCGGTTTAAGATATTTTTAGAATTTCGTTCGGCGGCATTCAGTAGATGCGCGGGTCCGAGGGTAGGGGTAGGGTTATATCAGCAACAGACACAATTCATATTGATGTGGAAATATGTATCATGTATAATATGTATATAAATATGTATGTATAAAACTTCCCTATCTGCTGTGATCAGACTGGGTAAAGATAAGACTAAAAAATGGGAAGAAACCAATGTTGTTTATGAAATTCCTTGTAAAAACTGCTCTGCTTCGTATGTAGGTGAAACCAAAAGAATGTTGGAAACACGTATTAATGAACATATTAAGAACAAAAAAAATGAATCTGTCATTAATGTACATCGTAACACTTATAATCACGAGTTTGATTGGTCAAATACTAAAATTTT
>JBAGKK010482668.1:0-16793 GCA_037177015.1 Euceroptres primus
AAGAGTTTTTGAACGTCACAAGTTTCTATTCCTCCTAATTCTTGGAAAATTATTCGGAAATTTGAATACAAAAAGGGAAGAACGGAAGGAAAAGGAATGAAACTATAAAAAAGTGATTTTAGGAGATTTGGAGAATAAAAGGGGAAAAGGGGAAAAAGGAAAATAGGAGACTGACTGTGATCCCTGTTTTTGTAACGTTATAATTATATAATTATAATAATTGTTAAATTATAATTATAACTGAGGAGATATAATTATAATTTGTTGAATTAAAAGACGTTCCCTGACTCTTTGAACGTTTTTCCTAACTTTCCCTGATTTTCCCTGACCATTATTAAATTCCCTGACTTTCCAGAATTCTCTGACCTGTAGCAACCCTGCCACTTGAAGAAAACTACTCACTACTCATTCAAATTTAGAGAAATAAGAATTCCAGGACTATGAGTGAAATTCAAGGACTTTTCCAGGTTTTTCCAGGTAAAAAAAATACAAGGACTTTTCCAGGTTTTCAAAGATTTCCAGGACGCTAGACACCCTGTCTGTAGAGAAAATATGTGCAGCTTCAGATTTACAGAGCTATCTCGTAAAAACTAGATCTTTACGTAATGTACAAGAATTATTTATTTCATTCCAAAAGCTCCATGAGGCTGTTTCCTCGCAAACTTTAAGTCGTTGGGTTAAGGGCGTGTGACACGTTATGACGTCACGAATTACCGACGAGGTATAAAAAATATTCGGCAATCCTATTTTTAAACAAATAGAGGTATCAAGTTGAAACTTAAGATAATGATAGAAAATATGATAGGGCACATCTTTTGTGTCATTTTTTCAAAATCTTGAAAAAAAATTATTTTAAAAAAAATTTTGTTTCAAAATTTAAAAAAAATGACACATAATTGCCGAATATTTTTTATACCTCGGCGGTAATTCGTGACATCATAACGTATCACACCTCCTTAAGGACGCCTTAACCCAGAGCGGTATCGATACAGATATTTTTTCAGCTCCTAGTACACGACATGCGTCCACATCGACCGCTAAAAGACTTGATGTTGGTTTAGACTTAATTAGAAAGACGGTGGGTTGGACAGATAGGTCTCAAAAATTCGCCAGATTTTACGACAAAAATTGTGAAGGATAACCAGCAATTTGCTACGTCTATCTTAGAAGGTTAATGCACAGTTAATTTTAGTTTTTGTTTAATTAATCTATTCTTAAGGAATTCTTTGAATAAACATCTCGGAATGTAAGAAAATTTTTAATAAATTATCAGATTGGTTGCCATAATCTATTAACTGCTTTCAACATCTACGAGTTGATCTATTCTTCGGTGGCGCTTATACAATTAGAATCGAACTTCACTTACAGGTAAGTTCGTTCAATTATTCAATTAAATTCTGCTTTTCATCTCTACTTTATTTCTCATCATTTACTTCCGACTTGTATGTAAGAATCGTAAATCTTCTTAACTCAGATTTGGAAGAACAGGGAGTCCATTATTTTAGATTATTCAGTAATATCCTCACTCAAAAAATGTTTGGTTAAATTAAACAGAATTTTGGTTAAATATGCCCTTGCTATTTTTTCTGGTTAAAGTAATCAGAATTCTGATTGTTTTAATCAGAATTTCTGGTTAGTTTAACCAGAATTCTGGTTACTCTAAACAGAAAAAATAGTAAGGACATATTTCAACAGAATTCTGGTTAATTTAACCAGACATTTTTTTGAGTGCTGTATGACTTGGAAACATGTTTTTCTTTAAAGAACAGTACATAAAATATTTATTTTATACTTTCAGTAAATAGAAAAATTAACTGAAAATTTAATAGAGAAGTTAACAGAAAAATAATATTTTCAGTTAAATATTAATATTAATATTAATTTAGAAACAAATCTCTAAAATTATTATTTAATATTATTATAGTAAAATTTTCGATAATAATTAATAATACTGCCTGCTGATATAAATCTAAATTAACATTACCGTTTTTTAAAATTATTAAAATTATTTATATATTTAATTCGTTTTAAGGAAATAGATATCTGACCTTTACTGGTGAGACTGAAACTTCTGAGTCTATAACTGTCCTCATCTTCGCCTTCTTCTCTCTGAATTTGTTGAGTAGAAACATCAGGAACGTCCAGAAATGCATTACTCTTTCTGTGATGAGTATGATGCATACTTTGCCCTCTCCTACTTCCCCGCCTCCTAAAACCGGGACTAACGTCATTTTCATTTAGCCTGGGTTCACTGCTGCAATGAGCAGATTTCATCGTTGCTTCATGATGATGATGTTGTGCTGCAGCTGAAAATTATGCCAAATAATAATCATGATTATTGCTCGTCAATTCATCAAAATTCATTGACGAATTATTGATTTAACCTCATTGGGAGTCAATGTATCATCCATGACTTCATCTGCATATCAATTTTAAAATTCGATTATAACTGGCATTAACAATTAGTTGGATTGTCAAATTACAGGAATTTTATTACACATTTTTCAGGAAATGTAATTTTGAAAAATAAAATTATAAAAATTATATCTTTATAATTAGTTTATTCTAAAGCATTTATTTATTACAGATAGGTTATTATAAAAATATTACTATAAAGATTCATTCTTATTGAATTTAAATCTATAGGATCTATAGAATCTATAGAATCTATAGAATTTTACAAAAAATAATTTTTTTCAAAAATAACCCAAGTGGAAAAATTTTATAGAATTATTTCAGAATTTAAGAATAGAATTTAGAAACTTGGATATTAGATGTTAGGATATATTAGAATATAATAGAATATCCTATAGAATTAAATTTATTAGAATACATTTTATAGAATCCCCACAAGAATTCTACTCAAATTTCTACAGAGTCCTCACAAGAAGTCTAGTCCAATTTCTATAGAATCCCCACAAGAATTCAACAAATCAAAAATTCTACATAAAATTATAGAAATTGGATTAGAATTCTTGTAGAATTCTTGTGAAGTGTCTATAGAAATTGGAGTAGAATTTTTGTGTCTATAGAATGCATTCTACTTAAATGCTACAGAATTTTTCCATCTGGGAATATTATTTTCAAAAGTTTTGGGGCTTTAAGAAAATATATTTGAAAAGTATAGTTTAAATATTTTAAAGTTTATAAAATAAACTTTCGGTAGAAAAGTATATTTTGAATATTTTAAAGTTTATAAAATAAACTTTCGGTAGAAAAGTATATTTTAAATATTTTAAAGTTTATAAAATTAACTTTTGGTAGAAATAATCTAGTTAATACAGAATTATTTCTTAGAATCCATCATATTTGTCTGACTATATGATGCGTGTCATCATATTTATCTGACTATAATGTATCATAACTACTGTGTGTTCATATTTTCAATCTTTGAACCAGAAAGCGTGATTAATGGAAAGAAATTTTATTTCAGTTGATACAGTTATTGAATTTAAATCTCACTTAAAAAAATCATACACTTAAATTACAATTAAATATACAAATCAGAGTATTTCTTTAACAAATTTTACTCTATATGCAAAGCAAAGGTTGCTTTGCAAAGGTTACTTGCAAACTTACTTACTTTTAATTAACAGTACTTTATTCTCGCATTATTAAAGTGCTCCACGAAATTAAAATTTTAATTAAAAAATAATGCCTAGTTAAATTATCCAGGAAGCAGATTTTCATTTTAAAAAGTTAAATAAAAAGTTATTTACTATTAGTCAAAACATTAGATGGTTCTCTGTTTGCGTTTCACTTTGTTGAACTAAATATGCCTAATTTAATCACGAAAGTTTTATATTCGAATAACCTTTCGTGAAAAAACAGCATCAAGTGTGCAAATTCTCTCTGAACTAAAAATCATTTTTTATATTTTTATTTCATTTTTATACAAAACTGAAATTTATGCAACATACTTTTTATATTTTTTCTCATTTTCTTTTAACTTACAAAAGACTTATAAAAATTCTTAGAGAATTTTTCTATTAGAATTATTCAACTATATATATTTATAATTGATTTTTAATTTAAAAGGATTTAATACATTATTTTAACTCTAATACCTGATTATATTAATGTACATAAATATAAAAACTATTAAAACTTAAATTAATGTAATAAAAAATATAAAAAATATAAAAATATAGATATAAAAATATGTACAAAAATATAAAAAAGCTGTGCTTTAGAAAGTGACACTCGTCAAGGGTAAATATGCAAACTTAATCCGAATGCGTAACACACTTGGGATTATCTTGCCTGCCACTCTCGAATGCCTTTGACTTTTAAAGTTCACTGCTCTTGAGATTGAAACTATAAAATACAGAACTTGCACGCTAGGCACACACGGATCATTGAAGGGTTCACAGTAAAACATTTTTTCATGAATTTATTAATAAATTATTAAATTCATCATATATTTTTTATATCATACCTGTTTATCATTAATTAACAATCTCAGAAATTTATAATTCCTCAAATCTAAAAAACTGTGTTTCCAAATTTGTATTTATATACGTTTATAATATTTATATTTTAAAACTTAATTTTTAGATAGTAAAACTAAATCTTTATAGTTTCAAATTTCCAAAAATTTAACAAGTTTAATAACTTTCAAAAAGAAAAATTGAAAGGACAATTCTGTAAGAGGTCATTCCACAAAAAGTTGAATATTGTACTTTTCTCAATCACAAATAACTTTCAAAATGATTAGATAACAATTATTAATTTTCTTCAGCTCATTCTGACTTTCTAAATTCTTCCAGGGTACAGGAAGGACTTAAAAACTCATAAAATTTTTTAAATGTGAAACTGTAATAATTAAAAATAAATACATACCTATTCACAATAAAAACTTACATCAAATTAAATTTTTTTGGTCTAATTATTTTTTTTGTATTTTTCCAACGAGAGGGGCAATATCAATTTTTCATTATAAAGTTAATATTTAAAAATACTTTACAAAAATTATTTTATAAATTTATAAAAAGTATTTTAAGGCTAAAATATATTTTAGCTTTAAGATACTTTTTTATATAGAAGAAATTTATAAAGAAAATTTATAAAGAATTTATAAAGAAAATTTATAAAGAATTTATAAAGAAAATTTATAAAGAATTTATAAAGAAAATTTATAAAGAAGTTATGAAGAAAATTTATAAAGAATTTATAAAGAAAATTCATAAAGAAGAAATTTTAAAATTTTAAAGAAATTTTAAAAGAAGAAGAGTACTAAAAAATTTGCATTACTTTCAAAGTTATTCATGATAAAAAAAAGAAATTTTCATCTTTCATGGAATAACTTCTTATAGAATTGACGAAATCCTTTCAACTAGGAGTCATTTGATGCAGAATTTGACTCTCTTTTCACCCATTGACGTGAAAAAGCTGTTATTTTATTTCCTTTGAAAATATTATCAAAAAACAACCCTGAAAAAGAAAAGGTTTAGAGGTGTACTGTGCAGTTTGTCGGATCCTATTTTCAATGTAAATTGGTACCTTTTTACCACGTTTAGAACATTGAATTTTTCGAAATTAAGTTTAATTCAAGAAGAAATTTATGCAACTTAAGTCATTTTGAATACAGGATTTCTAGAAACAAATTATTCAGTTGGGTTTGAAATGAAATCCATCTGAAATAACGATCAAATTTCTAAAATTCGATTGTTATTTCAGATGGATTCAAAACTAACTGAATAATTTCGGTTTCGAGAAATCCTACAATCAAAGAGAGCTTAAAAGCGTAAATTTCTTTTTGAATTAAACTCAATTTCATAAAATTCAATGTTCTAAGCGTGACCAAAAAGATATCAATATGCATTGAAAATTTGAATTGACGAATTGCACATCTCTAGAAAGGTTACAGTACTTTGAAGCGCTGCGTCAATATTTATTTATAATTATATAAATTATATTTATAATTTATTTATAATCATGAAAAATTATTTACCTTGAGCAGCAGCTCTTCGACGAATGCTTTTACCTCCACCAGTGACTCTTGCACTTTGAGACCTCGTAGCAGGTCTTCGTCTTCGAGTAGGTGTACTGCTTTCCGGTGTGCCACTTCCGCTATCCCTTTCCCTTTCCTTTTCCTTTGCACCGGAAGGTGGCATAGAATCAATCATTTTTTCCATACTCGAAAAACCTGGAGCGCAAATTGAAGCCGATCGAGTCTTCCTTCGAGGAGTTTCTTCTGCCATCATCAACTGGAAGACTTTCGGTGACACTTAATTTTCCTCCAATTCCTAATCAGAACACTATTTTTCTCTATTCAAATCAACACTGTTTCTTGTGTTTATATCGACACTATTATTCGTATCAACACAGAAAATTGAAAATGAAAATTGCGGAAAAAAATAATTAAAAAGTACTGGAACTATCACTGATTCCAAATGCGAAATTCTTGAGTGTTTGAAACAAGTTTCCAAGAATTGTTCACGAGAACACTTTCAATTCGTACAGTTGATAAATGTCCTTTGAAAGGTATCATGGATTTTAGGTAACTTCTTTTAGATTTCTAATTATATTTTTATTTTTGATCCTTATTTCCTCTCACGTGAGAATAAGACCAAAGGAATCAAAATTCGCTTAGTATCCATTTGTTGTTAATTAATATTGCACTGTAAAAGGCAGCTGCTAATAAAAAGTGGTCTTTCCTTTTCGAAAAAGATGTTGAAACTCGAATGGTAATCTGAAACAATAAAAAAAAGTTAAATGTTAAATTTTTGTCGCGAAAAATTCTACGTTGGAAAAATATTCCAGGTAAAAGGAGTCATTAATTAGTATAATAATATTTATAATATACAAATATTATGTACTTTTTTCAATACGCATTTTAACAGTAATTTTTATTTAAAATTATATCTTTGTGCGTTAAAAATTTAAATTGATTTTGTAAATTACTTTTTCGTTTCAGGAAAGGAGATTAATTCAAAAATGATTGTATCCAATATCCACATAAAGTGAAGCTTGTTTTGAAAACCTCAATTTCTATTAAATTTAATTCTTTCGATAATAGAATCGCATGTTTCTATATCGAGTTCTACAAACGAAGAGCACTTTAATTAGAGTTCCGCTAACCGCAGGAATATTTATTACTAAAAGCAGTGAAACCAGAGAATTTTACAAAACAACTTGATGTACAATTTCCTATAGTAATTATTTACTTTTAATTGGTTAATTGGCACCGATATACGTTTTGGTATAATAATTTCAATTATTACCTTCTGCTTTGGTGTGACTAATTTCAGCAACGTAACAAGTTCTCATTCACATTATGAATAGGCAAAGCGGATAATGATATGCGTATGAAAGAAATTTAAAAAAATTTTAATTGGATTAAAAACTTTATTTCCCTGAGATACAAAAATCAAATCCAGTTTTTAACATTTCTTTTTAATTTTTAAGTTTTTAAACAAATTCTTTTTAAGTTCAAGCCTCTTATTTTTAAATTCTGTATATGTTATTTCTTTCACAGTTGAAACTTCCAATTTGAAACGCTTCCATATATTTGAACGCTTTTATTTATTTGGACGCCTTCATATATTTGAACGCCTTCATATATTTGAACGCTTTCATGTATTTGAACGCTTTCATATATTTGAACGCTTTCATATAATTGAGCTCTTTCATATATTTGAACACTTCCAAAGTAAAAATCTCAAACTTTGAACGTTTCGATAACCAAATGCTTTCAGAATTCAAATTTAAAATTATCAACTTTTTCGAACTTAGAGATTTTTGAAATTAAGGCCTTAAATTCTTAACTTTTTAGAGTTAAAAAATTTCCAAAGTTGAGATGGCCTAAAATATTTAGAAAATATACTTCATCGATCAGACAAATTTTAATTGAAACAAAACTTTTTTATTAAATTTAATCTGAGATTCTATTCTAAAATTATATTTTTAGCAAATCAAAAATTCCCATTTTATATATAAATTAGTATAAATTCTATTCGATAGTATAAATTCTATTCCCATTTAATACAGTATAAATTACATAGAGTAAATATCAGGGGTGGGAAGTAACTAGTTAAAAGTATCTAGTTACTTTAATTAGATAACTTTTAAATAGTTAATTTAACTAGATAACTTTAATTTAGTTACTTTTACTGGGTATGATGATGGCAACGAAGTTCCTTTTGTAAATAGATCACGAATTGGTAACTAGTTACATTTTTTTTCAGTAACGGTAACCATAAAAATCGTTACTTTTCTTGTTACTTTCAAAATGTAGTACAGAATTTTTGTTATTACGACAACCAATTGTAGTTTATTGCTTTTGCAACAATGTTTTCACTTCGACTATTCGAATTATGGCGACATACATATATTTCTCATATTTCTAAAATATAAAAGTAACGAAAAAAGTAACGATAGTTACTTTTTTTGCAAAAGTAAATGAGAAAAAGTTATATTTTGACACGGTAACGATATCAGTAACTAGTTACTTTTTTTCTTGATCCAACGGTAATGGTAACTAGTTCCTTTTAAAAAGTAACTTACCCATCCCTGGTAAATATAATAAAGACCTTTTATTTAAAAACAAATGAAATTTAAGTCGTGTTTTGTACTTAAAATATATTTAAAACATTCTGTATCTAAGTCAAAACTTTTTTATTAAATTTAATCTGAGATTCCCTACTAAAATTATATTTTTAGCAAGTCAAAAAATGTTCTATCCCCATTTAATACAGTATAAATTACATAGAGTAAATATAATGAAAACCTTTGATTAAAAAACAAATAAAATTTAAGTCGTGTTTTGTACCTAAAATATATTTAAAACACTCTCTATCTAAGCCTTTCGAAACTTTAGTCCACTTGTTACATTTTGTTTCTATTACTTAATGAAATTAAAATTTTAAACAATAAATAAAACAATAAAACTAAATAAATAAAACAATAAAATAAATAAAAACAATAGAATAAAAAATTAATAAATAAATAAAATAATAAACTTACTTAATGAAATTAAAATTTTAAACAATAAATAAAACAATAAAACTAAATAAATAAAAAAATAAAATAAAAAAATTTCTCCAGAGAACTTACTTCATACATAATGTCACTTAGAGTGTAAATGAGTCGGATTAAAGTAATGGAATTATTACTATTAATATAATTATTCTTAGTACTAAACATCAAGACAAAATGAATGCATCAAATATCAATGTAATTTTGGTTCCCCGTTATGGTCATTTGATTGTGGGCGTAATAATAAATCAAATTAAATCAAAAATGTTAATAATAAAAATCCATTGCACTCTTTTTGAATGTAACGAATGTAATGTAAGTTCTGAAAAGTTTTCAGAAGCGCGAAATTCAAGGGTCTAGAAATAAATTCCTGATAAACAAACGAGTAAAAACACACCTTTTACTAAAATCAATTCACTTTTGAAAGTTAATAATGGCCCTGCAATTTCGAATATCACTTTTCATATTATTATCACGGTCTAACTGGAGCTTTTTATGGAAAAAAAATTTATCGTATACTTCACTTTGCGAGAGCGAGTTTCGCAGCACCGCGATACGTTTCGCGAGACACTGAGCGTTGCACGACGTCGCGACGCCGACGGATCGGGCGTCGTGCAAGCTCGGTGGCGCTCGTTGCGTACGGCCCTGGCATACGTCCAATTCTACGAGTCCTATCATCCACCAAGCCGACGAATCCGGCCTGTCTTTCAAGAACTGACTCGCCAGGAAGTGCAACGCAGAAGAAAACAAAAAAAATTCTCGCGAAAGTTCAACGATTCCGCGGACAACGAAAAAAAATAGAAGTCGCGCAATAAAAGAAGGGAAAAAGGAAAGATATTTAATTTTCAGGAGATTGAACTTTCTCGTGAGAAAAAAAATCAGGGGTTCAAAGAACTTCGTGAAAATATTGCCCATAATGAAGATCACAGGAAGAAGTCAAAAGAAATTGTGAAAATTGCTTCTGTTTAAAATACTGCTTCACAGTAAATCGTGAGACATTATTTTAATCTACAGCGATATTATTTTTATCGAAACTGGATCATTATTCTATTGTCACAGACTTTTGTTTTTTGATTTTTCATTTTTCTACAGATTAAAATGATACCCCGAGATTTTCTGTGTTTTAATTAAAAACATATCTCATAGTGAATATGTAAGTATCAAAATGATCCAAAAAAAAAAAAGATCAATTTAATCTGCAACACTTTTAACCAAAAGCAAATGAATATTTTCCCCATGTATTTTCATTTTTTTATTTAAAAAAAAATTGATCTGCAACGTTTTGATATTCTGAATTTACTGTGCTGTCAAACTAAATCATAATTAGTTGAAAATTGTATGAGAATATGTATCACCCACCACATTCTTCAAATTAGTTGTAAATTATTTTCAACCCTTTATATCTGAAACTCTAAAATTGCAGTATTATCTGAAACTGTGAATACAGTTCTATAAAAGATTGTTGAACAGTTCAGTTTATTAATTGAAGCATCTATTGCATAAATAATGGATTAAGTAACTATTTGATTAACCAAATCCGGGAAACCAAAATATTTGACGATGTTCCTAATTAGTCGCCAATCAATAAAGCAACCAGAATGTGTACATATCACAACATAATTAATTATTATTTGTATAATTATTTTCATAGCACATTTACACCTTTTTTCATTTCATGGATTTCTGTACACATTTTTTATATACCTACTTGTTCTTATTGTAGAATTTAAGAATAAAAAAGCATTGAATAAAAAAAAGGATATTATACAAAATTGTAAAAGAACATCTGAAGAGAAAATGTTGAATCATTTTTAAATTTCAAATTGTAGAAGAAATTTTATGAATATGCATCAAGTATATTGCAATAATGACGTCTGAGTAGGAAAGTCCCTTTGAGTTTGAAAATACATTCTTGAGAAATAAGCACAATTGCTGGTGAACAGTGAGGAAAATTGACTTAATTATAATTGACCATGGAAGTTCGTACAGTGAAAGGAAATTTAATGCTTCTCATTGCAGCCTCCCGAGGATAGATGGGCCAGAGAGGATATTTTTGACTTGTAGCGGTTTAAGGCTATTTCTGTACTCACATAGCTTCAACTCTCTCCCGATTCTCACCTCTCTTTTGCACCCATACTCTATTTATTTCACTTCAAAATTTTCCTTTATTTCCCTATTGCAAAGTTACCATATAAATCTTTTTATTGCATAGCATTTTCAGATGCAAAATTAAAAAATTAAACTTGCGCCGAAAATAGAGATTAAAATCCATTAAAATAATTTAGTTTGAAAATAACTATTGCATTTTCTTTTTACTTTATAATATTGTTTGTATTATGTTTTATTTGTATTTGTATTATATTGTTTTCTTTTCACTTTATAATACTGTTTGTACAGTCCAAACACAGAAAATACGAAGGTATAACTTTAATCTGCAGCAGAATGATCCAATAATGACACTATCTTTTGTTTTAGAATTTTGATCCTGAAAACGGTATTGAAATTACTATTACTATTACTACAATTACTAATAATAGTAATTACTATTACTATTACTTTGTTGAATACTATTACTTTGTTGTTGGATTATTCTACTGCACATTAAAGTTATACCTTCCGATTTTCTGTGAACTTATCTGATCATAAATATTGTTTCAACTTCTGTACAAATTTATAATAAGCTACGATTAACTTTTTTCTTTTATATCCATAAAATCATTAAAAGTCGTCTTCCTTAAGAAAGGGGCAATAAGCCAAGCAGAAGTTGTGAAATGGTACTTTAAAAATTTTTAAACTCGTTACAACTCTTGCGTGAATGAAAAATTTATCGAGCACGTAATTTGTCATTTTGAGTAGATACCCTGACAATTTTTGGTGCAAAATTTTGAAAAAAAGGAAAAATTGGCAAAAGCTTCAGACATGGAGGAACGTAAATCTTTCATACGACAAAGTTTTTATCCGAAAAAGTGGTTCCAAGAAAAATAAGACTAACGTCACCCACAACAGAGTATTTATTTCATTGGCTGACTGCAACATTCCGTAACTACTGATTTATTGTCCTCAAGGTACAATCTTACTTTTCTGGAACGAAATTAACTTCAACGAAAAAGAGTTTAGTCTACAGGCTATAAAAGTTACATTCGAAATTACACACTTGATTTGTATACAATTCAAAAACCAATTTCTTCTATTGTTTTATTGTTTATTGTCTTATTTCTGTTAGTGTTTCATTTTATAGAGGCAGTTGAAATCTAGTCGATAATTTTTATCCATTTAAAGGCATTCATCAAATTTTTTTTTCAATTTAAACAAAAAATAGAATACATATTGGGTTTTGAAAATATTTTTAAAAAAATTGGTTGCTTTTCTAAATTCAAAAAGTCGAAAGTTTGTTCAATTCTAAAGCGTTCAAAATTGAAGGTTTTTCAAACTTGAGCTCATTAAAGGAAGATTTTTAAATCTGAAAACTTTCAAAATCTAAGGCTCTTGAATTTTATTTAAAATTTTGAGCTTTTATAATTTCAAGTCTTTCCATAATTTTAGTATCCCAAAATTATAAAACATTTGAATAAAAGTTATAGTTTTCCCTTTATAAAGTTTTCCAATTTCAGAACTAAAATTTTATAGCATTCTGAGCCTGACACTTGAATGTCTAGGTATAGATATTATGAATAGTAGTAAAGTTAACAGAAGAGCTCCGCAGATTCTGGAGATCAAAAGCGTCCTAATCTCGAGCTAGTTAACCCGATTTATAGCGCGAGCATGAAAATTTATATCAACAAAAAAGGGATAACGACGAGAGAAGATTGAAATACGAGAACTGCTGGACCATAGTGCTTTTGCAAGTTCTCTTCGCCAAGAAGTACAACAGAAAATTCCAACACGAGGAAAATTTTCCAAAATCTAGATTTCAACGAACCTGCCTTGCCTTTTTGCTTCAGAAAAAAGAAAATTATATGAAAGGGAGCAGATAAAGAACTTTATATATCTCGGGTCTCTCTTTCTTCTATGTAAAAAACGAAAAACTTTGAGAACGACCTCCAAGATTCCCCGAATATTATTCCTCACATCTCGTGACGAATTTATCACTGACTCTCAGAACGTGCGTAAGATACAACGACCTCGGGAAAACATTTGGTGAACTCCCTTTTAGTACAAAAGACAATTTAGAGTGACTCATGAGCTTTTAAAGCAGGATTGCCTACTTTTTGTTCCATATTTTCATAAAGCTTATTAAAATTTTTTGTTTCAAATAAAAAAAGAAAGAAAATTATATTTCAGATTTTAGAAACACCTAATGTAAAATTATTGAAATATTTTATTAATATTTACATTATTTATTTCCTAATGGGATAAAATATTTTTATCCTTCCTCTCATTATGGCAGCAAAATGTATGAATTTTAGACTATCTAATCTCATTAGTTTTATAGTATTTTTTTACATCAAATAGGAACGGCAGCAAAATGTATGAATTTTAGTCTATTCAATCTCATTGATTTTATAGTACTCTTTACATAAACTAGGAACGGTCCAGAATGTTAATTATCTAAACGGGGAAATCGTGAAATAATTTATGGTTGTTTGACAATTTGAATTAGTCAGATCGGTTTGAAATGTCAACTCCCCTGCTTCTATACCTGGAATTGCACAAAACACTACCTATGTAGTGTGTACATTAAAGAACCACAAGACGTGATAAATTCACACCACATATAACATGAATGACTGTAGTTTTGATACAGATTACAACTTGCTGGAACGTCATTTATCATTTCTCTTTCATGGCCTTTTCTATTTATCATGAACTCAGTTCTCTATTTAATTTTCCTAATTCTTTTAAAATTCGTTTTCACATAAACAGCAATAAATATTATTAACAAATAATTAACAGTATTAATTAATAAATAAAATTTATAAATAAAAAAATAATAAATATTAATAAATAAATAACACTAAATTGTATTAACTCACCTAAAAGACTCACTATTTAAAATTTTATACGCCATGATTATAACGTTGTAGAATTTGACGTTTAAAATAGTATTTTCAATAAAATAGAAAACGAAAAATGGGATAAAATAGAATAGAGTAAGAACTATTTTTTTAGATTTAGAAAAATAGATTTAGATCAGAAAAAATATTTATATAAATTCAAAAGCAAACTTCTATGCATATCGAAAGGAAAAAAATGTTAGAAAAAAAAATTAGATCTAGTGAATGAAAATACATACGTTGTTCACTCAACTTAATTTGAATAATTAAAGTATTATTAATTCAAAGAAAATTAATTGCTACAACAATAACTTCTTTCTCTTACATGAAATTGTTCAAATTTTTCCTTTCCTTTATTTTCCCCAAAATTTAGCCTCCCTATGTATAAATCTAGAACAAACAGAAGCAGAGGTAGTATCAAAGATATGACGCTATAGATATTCTAAGTAAACGTTTCTAAGTGCCTGGGGTACCCACGATATGTTGCCTGAGATATAAGATTTAATGGATAGGTATTTCACGAGCATAAAATATATATTGAACGTGAGAGGAATGTATGTATATTATGTATGTACTATATATATATAATATATATATATAAAATACGTATGTATATTTTTGCCCTCTTTTTATCAATAGAATTTTGTACTTATTATTAGAAAGTCAAACATATATTATCCATTATTATTTTTTGGACAACTCAGAACCATTCTTTTTAGAAAGTTTATTTCGTGAGCAGTAACAAAGACATTATTAGATTTTTGAATGCTTGTTTTTTTTTATTTTAAAACAAAATTTATATCGGAATTTTAATTTTTTTAATTTTAATTTGTCAATAATATTTTTTAATGATTATATATATATATATATATATATATATATATATATGTATATGTATTATATTATATTATATATGTATATGTATATGTATATAATTTAAAAATATTATTGAAAAATTAGAATTGAAAAATTAAACTTCCCGATGCTTCATCATATATTTTCTGTTTTACATTACATTATTATACACAGATATAATTCTAATATTAAGGCAGTTTACGAAAATTTTGAGTGTGATCAGTGTAAAATAAACCAGTCAACGAAGAGCGATTAGTAAGAAGATCCATTAAGATCACTTCAAAGAACCGAGAAACTGTGATTTTCGGGGTAGTCGATGACGCACATATTCCGAGAATGAAAATCGTGGAGTGAAGACTAGAGAAGATAAACTGAAGATATTCTGCCATGCGTTTTCAACGAACACGCTATCCTATTTCTTACTTTTAGCGAGAAAGAGAATTTCGGAATCTTGATGAGTGATAATGACCAGTGGGGATGAAATTGTCGATGAGAAGACATGATTAAAGACTTAAAGATAGAGGAAGACTTATTCAACTTGTTTTTTTTTAAAGGGAGTTTTACTGATATTCTTACACTCTTCGAGTAAAGTCTCACTTTATAATTTTATTTTAATAAAGCAGGAATCCAAACTGTTTTGAATTTGTAGGAATAATTGGAAAATATGAAAAAATGGCCCTTAATTTCTTTCGGATTCCTGTTATAAAGCCTTCTATTTTTATTCTACATTTTACTTAAGTAGCTCTATAGCAATGTAGATTCATTTTGAAATGACAAATAAATCAAAATCTTTTTCCGTATTTGACACTAATTTTTAATGTATTTAATCAGCAGATGCTGATGCTAATCAGTACCAATGCTATCAATTTGACTTAAAGATTATTTGTATTTTTCTCACGAGTAATATTTGATACTTAACTTCTCCATAATAAATCAAAAATACTAAACGATAAGAGGAAGTTGTTATACTGTCGTTGGAATAACGAAAAATATATTGTTAAAAATAATTTGTTAATTATCAGAAATTGCTATTGATGTAATAGACTTCAATACCAATGAAAAATAAGTAAATGAATGAAATGAATGATTTTTTGTAGTAAAGTTGGGTTGAGTGTAGGAAACATTTTTTAATCAATAGAAGCGACCATCTGAAAAATATAATTAATGACAAAAAAGTCGTAGCAATCGATAACTTTGACTGTTTACACAAAAATAAAGAAAATTTTAAGGCAATTTATATTAATGATTTAGGTACTTTTACCAAGGATATTAGGTCCTAGATACGGCATGGGTCAGTGGTGGGGACGGCCGATATATATAGCCAAAGATGGTCCTAGATACGGCATGAGATTAGTTCGACCACATACCGGTAGTTAGCGCGGCCGGCAAATTTGTGGTTTGCATATATATATATATATATATATATATAGCGTTTAGTTCCGCCACATACTTGTAGAGGCGCGATATGTACCGCGCCAAATCGTAGTGTGTTTGAAATCAAAATTGGTGATGATCTAATTTTACTTAATAAGTGTAAGAAAAAATAATTTTAATTTAGTATAAAAGGTTTTGAATGAATTCGAAAATTAAATTACTTAATATTTTTACAAATATATGTACATTTACGTATGGTGATCCCAAAGATTGGTGAGTCGAAGATACGAAATTGTTAAAAATCGAAAATTGTTAGTGCTAAAAAGTTGATATTATAAAACTCGAATGACTTTTAGAAATAAAAATTAGTCCAAGAGTGTAGCAAAGAGATCCTAAAATTTTGAATTCTCGTAAATTAAATATTTTTTCCTATTCGTATTAAAATTATGGTAATTTTTTTTATGTAAAATTGTTGGTATTAAATGGTAATAACAAATTTAAATTTGAAAATGTATTTTTTGTTTAAGTTATAATTTTTTTGGAAATGAGTAGTAAAGTGAATCTTAAGATTCAGTTAATTTTTATTCAAAT
>JBAGKK010482679.1:0-16793 GCA_037177015.1 Euceroptres primus
TCATCTAAAGATCCGATTTTGACTGCTGATGCCTTGTATCAATGGGCAAAGAAAAATTTAGTTGAAACTTTAGTATTTTTTAGTCCCAAAGAAAATCACGCCATCACAGCTCAAGAACTTAAGAGTAGTTTCGCATCAGCAAACACAGTGCCTGGTACACAAAAATATCACTCTTTCGTTTCCTCTGCTGAATTAACTCTTATGTTGAGAAAATATTCGTCATCATTAGAATGCGATGTTTTCCCGAAAAAAACTGTGAGGCAAAGAAGAAAGAGAAGTGCACATACACTGTAATAGGCAAATTATTTGACTCAATTTTCGATGTAAAAGGCGAGGAAACTCACACTAAAAAATCACCCCAAATTACAAATTAATTTTTATTTTTAATTTCGTACCAGCTAAAAATAACAGTTTTACGAACAAATTATACAAAGTACAATTAAAGAAGTTCCCAATGGACGGTACGTCGGGATCGTAGCGCCTAGCTGCACTGCGACGCAGAAACCGCGCGCAAGAATATATATCTTCACCAATTTCTTTCGCCCCACTTTCGACCATGGCTCATTTTAAAGGGAAAAATTTAAGCTTTTTTTTAAACATAATTTTGGAAAGAAAATTAACGGCAGCACTTGGAGAAAAACTCGAAAATATGTTTAAAATTAAAAAATGAAGCTCAAATAATTTTTTTATCTATAACCATTGCCTTCAGCGTAAAGCTGATGAAAAAACGTTTCGAAGACCTCCATAAAAAAGGTAATTTGGATAACTTTTGTAGAAGTTATGGTTATTTGAGTATCAGCGTGCGCGGTATAAAATTGAACATTCGAGCCCCTGTACACTGACAACCCGTCGTACTAGAGACATTCTCTTAGGGGAATTAAAAGAGGTTCACTAGGAAAATAATTTTGCGGACTTTCAAGGAAATCGCAGACAAAAAGTTTTTAGGCGGGTACACTTGACGAATTTTGCTCCATGTGAGATATCCCAAAAATATCCTAAGGATATCCCAGAGATATCGTAAAGATATCCTGAAATAATATCAGTACAATGTCCCGATCAAGATATTGTTTTTATAAATAGAAATTCGTAGTGTAAGTTGTGTTTACTTGATCGTTTACGTATCAAAAGTTAACAACTGTTTTTGGGACTAAAAAGGATATCGGACAGCGCGGAAATTTGGATATCCCTTTGATATCTATAGTACATTGGGGATATCCTGTGGCTCCTTTTGAGATATTTCATCATCAAGCTGGGATATCTTGGGGATATCGCAGGGTCATTCTTTTACTTCGAGGAGTGTATTGTCTTTTGACTTTAGAAATTTGTTTTGAAATGCTGACTGACCGTTGTACTTCATGACTTCGGAACCAAAGGGTTCGATCTAACTTTTTTAAAATCGAAATTGAGATTTTGCTATCAATAAATAATTTGAGTTATTCTACACAAGTTCAATTAATCAAAATTTCGGTACATTTTCTTTAACATTAAACATTTTTAAATCAAAGTGATTTTAACCTTACTTTAACCTTTTAGAACGAAGTTCCTTATGGCACGTCTGGGACGGGAGCTAACCAGCAAAAATCGTCACGAAAAAGCGTTAAACAAAAGCGTTACGGAAGTGTATATAGTAAGTGTATAACGAATGTCGCAAAGAGAGAGCGATAACGAATGTCACAAAGAGAGAGAGCGATAACGTTAGCTATAGTTATACAACTGTATGTAGTCTATATCTGTTTTCTTCTCTCTCTCTCTTTCTCGAGTGAGCGTTGAAACACATGGCGTGCGAAGCTAAGTTCATTATGGCAGGTTAAAAAACTATGGAAAGTGCATCAAGTGAATCAACAGAAATCGATACTCACAACTGTGAAAAATAATCAACGAGCACGCAAGTAGAAATTGACGTAATAATTTATAAATTTTAAACGTTTTTGGCCTTTTTACGGCTATTAATACAAATTTCGTTTCATCAGAGGAGAGTCAATTTATGCAGATATCTGCTATATCGACCTCTTGATGAAAATTCTTTTTATAAAATAATTTTTAAAACGCGAGAAAGTGACATTGATTCTCTTCTGATGAAATAAAATTTGTACTAATAGCCGTAAAAAGGCCAAAAACAATTAAAATTTATGTAATATACTAACAACGGCAAAAATAATTAAAATTGACGTAATAATATTGTAGATAAATGCAACAAGTGTTTTTACTTATATGTGTATAATTAATTTTTTTAAATTATTGAATTTCCTATATATAATTTTTTAAAACTACTGAATTTTCTATATATAATTAATAATTTTTTCATGCAACAAGTGTTTTTACTTATATGTGTATAATTAATTTAAAACTATCGAATTTTCTATACATATTATTTTTGTTTTTTTAAACAAAAATTACATTTATTAGATCAATTTTTTCAGTCCAACAATAATTTGTTTAAGAGATTTTTTTCGGAAAAATATTATACAATAAATTAATGATTTTGTAATCAATTTCAGTACTAAAAAAAGAAAAAAAACAGCTGCGCAGCGTCAAAAAGAATATCGGCAGCGACTAAAAGCTAAAAAATATATATAAAAAAACATCTTTGCAGTATCAAAAAGAGTATCGTCAGCGGCTAAAAAATGAAAGAAATGAAGCAAGGTATGATATGATATTTACATTTATTTCTACATATATTGAAATGTATACAGATGTTGAATGATCTTGTAAACGTTTTATGTCATGTGTTGAAAAACATTTTTTTAAATTTTATATTATATATGCATGTATATCATATACATATTAAAATTGATTTTTCTATTTCTTCAGTGATAAGTTACCAGAAGCACCGAAAAAAACAGCTTTACGAAGTAAAGAGTATGGAGATAAAATAAGAGTAAAGGGTCAGCGTTCTCAGCTTGATGATTTGTTAAAAGAGAAAGAAAAAATTTTACAAATGCTTACATTTGTAAAATTTTTCTGCCTCTTTTATAAGTTATATTTTCTAATTATATTTATAAACTTATATTTTCAATTAATATTTTCATGTATAAAAAATTAATATTTATTTTTACTGTTGTTGGAACGAAGTTTTTTTATTATAGAACAAAAAAAACAAATTAGACAATGTACAAGATGAGGCACGAGAAAAATTAATCACGACTGGTAATGCAATGCCAACTAACCATACTCAGCAATCGATGATGCGGTATTTTATTACAATTTTTAAAACTTTTTATACATTACGACTAAATTTATAGCAACTTCATTTATTTTTATTAGATTACATGACAATACTGAAGATAATTCATTTCGTGCACCATACGAGCAAAATCGCGTATGTTCAATGCTGAACGCAATTTTACGTCACTTCGTCGACATTCCCGGAGATGGCAACTGCTTATTTTTCTCTTATAAAAGTTCTACAGCTTCAAATTACGCCATCAGACCTCAGAAAACAGCTACGGGAATCACCATATTTTCACACATATCAAAACCCAAACAACGCAAGAGCATTACTCATTAATGAGTCGAAATACGGAGATTTAGATTATTTATTAATATTTTTAAGAACATACAATCAAAACATATGCGTGCATTTTCATTTTTTTAATAGAGATACAAATAAAGGAGATGCCTGGTTCTGCCACTTTTTAGTAAATAATTCACAAAACTTCATTCATCTACATCTTCACAATCAGCATTTTACACCGTACATCGAAACACAAGAAATAATAATAGACAGCAGAATGAATAGTCAACAAAATGAGGACCTTCTTTTTAAAACATCTTCGGACGTTGAAATCGACGCTGCAGCTGACACGTGGATTTTCATAATGACTTTAAAAAAATACTTTTGGACATTCTTGCGCTGTTTGCGACAGGCTTTGGTGGGAAAAGGATTTAAAGAAGACATCTCACATACACAACAATATTTTACAAACAATATTGCCGGTAATTTTTTAAGTTTTATTAAATTTAATAATTTTTTTAAATGGTTCATTTTTTTAAACGGTCCATTTTTTAAAATAATGTAACAATATATATTTTCATTTCAGAATTACGTATGTGGTACAACTGTTGACATTTTTTCTACGAGTAAAGCGGCTTTAGATAAACAAAAAATACCATTACTGCCTACCTACAACGGTTTTTCATATCCAGTGATTCCATCTCATTTGCCAACATTAAATCTTATTGAAGAACGACTTATTTCAACGAGAATTCCTTTCATGCAGATAAGAAGACTCAGACATGTTTATGGTCAATACGGTGTTAATGATCAAATTATCAATGTTCCAGTTTAAGTTAATACCATGGTGAACCAATTGCCTAGAAATATTGATGATGAACATTGCTTTTACGTGCACATAAAAAAGAAATTAATTCATAAAACGAGTTATGTTCATGGCCTCATCAATAAAACAAAAATCAAACAATGGTTGACATATTTAGTAAAAACACCGCTATATACTCATCACAATATAACAATCGACAATACATTTTTAAATAGTCATCAAGTAGATCCGGGATTGGTAATTGATGATGTCAGTGAACACGTGCCTGTTGAAGATAACCTCACAGCTCAACAAACTCTTATGTGGAATGAAGATAAATTTTTGTATATGGTACCCGACGAAAAGAGTGTTCCACTTAGCATACTATTTGATAAATATGCCGACGGCTGCTAAAATTATGAGACAACGGGTCAGTCAAAGCATTAGCTTTGCTTTTAAACACGTTGTCCATGACACTAAGATTACGAAAGAGCACATACAGTCTGAAGACTATATTAATAACTGTATCGAAAGTAATCTTGATTTTCTTCGTTGTATACCGAATTCTGCTTGGGATTGGTTTGATCGCAAAAAAGATCTTTTTGCAATGATCAGACAATTAGGAGGACCGACTGCTTTCATGACTCTCAGTGCAAATGAAACCGGTTGGACGGATTTGCTTAAATTATTGTATACATTGAAAAATAATGGAGCGGATATTTCTGATGAATTTTTAGCAGAAATGAGTTACGTAGACAAAGCCAAACTAGTTAATGATGATGATGTTACTTGTGCAATTTATTTTAACAAATTAGTAAATTGTTTCTTGAAAATTTTGCAATCTAAGAGGAGAAGTCCATTTGGTAAATATAGAGTAATTTATTACTTTAAAAGAATTGAATTTCAATATCGTGGAAGTCCTCATGCTCATATTCTTTTATGGTTGGATAATGACCGGCAGATTTATTAAATAACAACAAAGATTGCATTCAAATAATTGACGAATTAATTTCTGTATCTGAGTCAGAGGTATCTGGAAACATTAAAGTCCAAATTTACAAACACACTTTTACGTGTTATAAAAAAATAGATCCTAATAAAAAAGAAAACTCGATTCGGTGCACCTTTAATGTCATCACGAAACACAATAACATTGATACCTATGAAAGATACGGATGCTGATTTTTCTGAAGAAAAATTTAAAGCATATAAAAACTATTATAAATTGATTCGAACAAGCTTCGAAAATTTTGACTACACTGATTTTGATCACTTTTATACTGACAATAATATTGTTTCCGATGAACATTATTATAATCGATCGACCATTATTATCATCAATCGACCAAAGTTGTTTTATCGCAGAACACCATCAGAAAAATGACATAACTCTTTTAATCCATTTGTATTACATCATATAAAGTCTAACATGGATTTTCTAATGATTCAAGATGAGTATTCTTGTGCTGCTTACGTTGTTGAGTATATTAACAAACACAATAGAGGTATACGCAATTTACAACGACAAATTTTTCAGACTATGAACGAAAATCCAGAATTCGATATTGTAGGCATAACAAAAAAAATGAGTATTGATGTTCTTCATTCTGTTGAAATGTCAGCTCAAGAAGCTGCTTGGTATTTATTGTGAGAACCTATGGCAAAATCATCGATAGTAACCGTTTATATACCAACCATATATCCTACTGAACGTCAGAGAATAAGAAAAACTTTAAAAGAATTAAATGCATTGGATGAAGATTGTACAAATTTATGGAAAGAAAATTGGTTTGATATGTATGAAAAAAGACCGGATAATCTGGATAACGTTACATTAGCACAGTTCGTTGCTAAATATTACATCAATAATAAAGGAGTATACACTAAAAGAAAAATTCCAAAAGTTATTAGATACCGCAATTATGATATGGCTGATAACTTCAACGACTACAGACGAGAGATGGTTTTACTGCATATTCCTTTTTGAAGTGAAAACGATATTTTTGCTGAGAATAAATTCATTCCAAAAAGAAAAGAGTTCGAATCGAATTTAGACATACAGAAAACACTAGAAATTTGCAGACAGCTATGAAGAGAAAATGACGATGAAATCGAAGATGAAGAGTTACAAAGACATGCAAATATAATATTCGAAAACTATGCAAAAAAAAAAAGGGAAAATTTGTTGGACACTCAACAATTCCACGAATAAATGAGATCGGCAAACAAAGAACAAAAAGACCTATTGATGAACATTATTTATCATCTACAAACTCCAAATCAGCTACCATTTCGGTTTTTTCTCACTGGCAGTGGTAAGACTTTTGTCATTAAACTTATAATGGAAATTTACAATAGATTTACTGATAATAATGGCTACTGCAATGCTTACATAACCTGCGCTTCAACTGGCAAAGCCTCTGTGGCAATTGATGGTACAACGGTTCATACAGTTCTTAGAATTTCAATTTCAAAACTACTGCCTTTATCATCAGAAATTTTACATTTGTACAGATCACTTTTTAGGTATGTTAAAGTATTGATAATTGACGAAGTAAGTGTGGTCAGCGCCGAACTCTCAGCTAAGATTGATTTGCGTTTAAAACAAATTACTGGAAATCATTCAGCTGACTTTGGTGGTATAGATGTAATTTTAATTGGAGATTTACGACGGGCACCACCAGTAAGAGGAACAGCAATATATAATCCTGTTACAACAAATATTTTTGGACCCTATCTGTGGCGAACATTAAAAATTTTTCAACTTATTCAAGTCATGAGACAGGCTAATGCTGTCTTTTCTAATATGCTAACTAAGGTAGGCAACGGAGATCCATTAGAACGGCATGAATTTGAACTTATAGAACCAAGTTTTTTTACAAAAGTCGATGCTAAAAGATTGTGTCTTCGTGGAATTCGTTTGTTTTATACAAATAGTCGTGTCGCTGCTTACAAAAATTATGTTTTACAACAATTTGAAGATAAAACAATCTCTACAGCCAATGACGTGATTACTGGATCTAAAAGTCATGAACAAGAGGCTAAGTGTAGAATGAAACTACATGAGAAGAAACTTATTGATAGTGGTGGTTTACCATACCTAATTACTTTTGTAAAAGACATGTATTACCTTATTACCACAAACATTGATGTAACTGATGGCTTACGTAATGGTTCAGTAGGAAAGTTTGTAGATCTAGATTTTGCTGATAATATCATCGTGTGCCGAGTTTGGTTAGAACTTTGTGGTTCAGAAAAGATTGGTCACAAAAAAAAGGAAAAAAGCTGCTCGATTAGCAGTACAAAGTGGAGTAAGTAATCTTGCTGTGCCCATTGAATTACAAACAGTTAATATTTCATTGACAGCAGATAAAAAAGTTGTCGCTAAACGAAAGCACTTTCCTTTAGTTGTGGCTTGTGCTATGACTATACATAAGTCACAAGCATCGAAGGTTTGTATATAATAACACCTGATGACGATGAACTAAATTTAGATTTTATCGTAATCGAGTGCAGGTTGAATCAACGGCAAATTTGATAAAAGAATTCAAAAGTCTATCGTTAAATACTTTACAAACCAAAGCAAAAACCGTCATAGATTTTATTATTAGTAACAAAAAAGGATGTTCAACATTCACCTTTAACGTACAAAGCCTAAAGATTCATAGCAAAGATTTAACAGATTCAGTTACTCAAAAAACCAATGTTTTACTACTTTCAGAAACAAATATGAACAATGATCAACTATATAATATACCTAATTTCAATTGCATTGTTCATTATAAACAACCTAATGTTCGAGCAGGTGGAGTTGCAATTTATCACAGTTATGATAATAAAGCTAATATTCTTACACTGAATATGAACATAACTATAAGAAATATTAATGTTTCAAATGTACTACTTACAAGTGTTTCGAGATATTTGTGCAGCTACGTGCAAGATGGAAAACGGCATTGAAGTAGTCATGGTAGTCGTTTACATTGCACAAAATCAAAAAATGGAGGATATCCAAGACTTCATTCATCACGCATTGCTAGTATATACTGACTTCACTTGGTGAAAAAAATTATCATAAACTCCCACTTATTTTGGCGAGTGACTTTAACATAAATTTTGGAGATAAAAAATCAGAGCCATTAAAAAAATTTCTTATGGATAATTTAAATTTAAGAATGAACAATGATCCAGTAGAATCTACAACGAGATAAAATACTACTATTGATGTTTTTTCAAGATATTTAGAAACAATTGAATCACATACATATGTATCTTATTTCAGTTACCATAAGCCTATAGTTTCTATGATAGAATATAATGATTAGATTTATTATTTTATGTTAATATTACGTAAATAACCATTTTTTATATTATTAATGTACTTATAAATCATTATAAATTATATAATACAAATAATGAAATTCTTCTTCTTTTTGAATTTAATTACGATAAATTATTGTTGTTGATTTATTTAGATTCGCCTTTTTATGTCATCGTTAATACATTAAAAATTCTTTATACTAACAAAAGCAATTTCACTCCTATCGGGTGTCCCACGACAGCAGAACAAATTAGAGAGAGGGGGAGGGAACGGGAGGGAGGGAGAGAGAAAGCGTGAGAGGGGGGGAAGGCGCACGCCATGTTATAATTTATCTTTGTTAACTCTCAAAATAATTTAATAAATTCTGCGGACAAATAAACATTTTTATGTAACAAGATTCTTATCAAACATCCGGAGCAAGAAAAAAGGGAAAATTTTTATTATTATTTTCAGGCAATTACTAGGGAGTATTTTTAATTTTTTAAATAATTTTTACCCTAATTTTTTGTAATATTTTTTAAAAAGTTTTTAAGAGTTGTTTTTGTCTAATATTTATTAATCATTAATTTTGTGTTTCCATTTTTTTTAAGGATTCTTTAAGTTTTTTTGGTTTAAAAAAGATTTTTGTAATATTTATTATTAATTTTAATTCTACTCGTCAACAAGTCTAAGCATATTCGTAAAATTGACATAGTGTCATTATTCGACACTTTTTTACTTTTTAGCGTATCCAACCAAAAAATATTATAATATCTTTGATCCAACGAGACAGAAAGAAAAATTCTAGAAAGAATCACCACAGGGAGACAACATAATCTTGTTCTGCACTGTACCTCATTTCACTATTTTTAAATCTAATTTTTATACACTGCATTCCCGATTTATTTACCCCCGGTAGACGCGTTCTAGGAATTTTCGCCGATTGTGAGGGGTCCAAGGGGCGAGAAAGCTGAGCTAGGAGCTCAGCGGAGTTTCGCAAGTACCGTAGCCACAAAGCGGGCAGTGCCCTAAGCGGGTAATTTCGTCAGTTCGCTTCAGTTCGTTTTCAGTATTTTTATTATGCGTTATATATAATAATTAATAAATAATAACTAAATGAAAATTAAAATTAAAGTAAACTTTAAATTAAACTTATATTTAAAAAATATTATTCACTCGTGACAAAAATGAAACAGAAATAGTTCAGACGGCCCTGACTTGTTTACGTTTGAGAGACCCCCGGTTTTCGCGAAGGCCATTCAGGCCATCCCCGAAACCCGCCCTAAAGCGGGAGAGCAGTATAAAAAACAATTGAAGTCTACCTTATTTAAGAATGACAGTGAAGTCATAAGTTGGAGTTAAAAGGCTCTATCTTGAAAATCCATAATTTAATGCAGAACACTCGGAGGGTTCTTAGGCTTCAATGATTCATAAATTTTCTAATTGTTCTATTCGGAAACAGATTCAAAAAGTTATTTTACAATATTGGTTAATTTTTTAATGAACGAGCTATGCAATTTTCAAATGCCTCTCGTATAAAGTTGTCAAAAACCAAGGTGGAATCCTTTGATTCTGCATCGCTAAAACTACACAATATACATTGCCTGGCCTCCTCTTTCATCCTGTACCTATTTGCTTCCTCCATATTATCACATCTCACTCTCACCATCACCTTTTATTACCAGAAATAATACTAAATAATCAATTTTTAAATAACAAGCAAAATAATAATCAAAAACAATTCCAGACAAAGTGGATCCAGAGCTGGTTTTCTTTTCTTCGACCGTTTATAAATTTCAATAATTGTTGCAGCAAAAATCAAAATACATGAAATCAAAATACATGAAATCAAAATACATGAAATCAAAATACAATAAAATATGTTAAAAACACATTTATTTAGAAAGGTTACTCAACGTTTCGATCAACATTGCAGGTCTTTTTCAAGAGTCAATTAAAATCTAAAAATTGGAATAAAAAGTTTAAAATAAGTTTGTTTTTTTGGAAATTACTTTAAAAAGTTTTAGTCAACATAAGACATAGTAGTCAGTAGTTTAGTTTGAGCATCAAAGATTTGAAGAGGCTCAAATAATGAAGAAAATGTGAACATTTTTAATGATACGGTGTTTACATATGGACGATACAGGACAGACTGATATTGTAGGCTGAACAAATGTAGTGGTGAGAAAAGGGGTCGTCAAAATAAGGCTAACAATTTAATAAACCTCTGGTGAAAAAAGCGCGGAAAAGCTTGAAATTTAAATAAAATACTGTTAAATTGATTGATAAAAAATATAATAATAAAATATAATTTGGAATGTTAATGCATAATACATTGATAAATTTGGTTTACATTGATTATTTCGGATTTTAAATTTATTGAAGTTTTGATATTTTTATTAATGTAAATTGATTCAATGATTCTTCTTTTAAATGTATTATTTTCCCTAGCTAAAATTTTAATATTGTCGAAGTCAAAAAAATGATCAAACTTCCATGAGTGGTGTGACAAACCTGTGCTTAAATTACCTATTCTGCAATCTGTAAACACTGTGTCATTAAAAATTTTAACATTTTCTTCATTATTTCAGCCTCTCCAAATCTTTTGTCTCTAAGTCTTTCCTCTTTTCACGATTACATTTTTCCAAATTCCTTCACCAATCCACCACCTCTTTTTCCCCCCTCTTATACATCGCTCTTTCCACTGACATACTTTCTCCTTCCCACATTCTGCATTCTTCTATCTAATGTTCCAAACCTGCCTCGCTAAAACTACGCAATATACATTGCCTGGCCTCCTCTTTCATCCAGTACCTATTTGCTTCCTCCATATTATCACATCTCGCTTTCACCATTACCTTTTGCTACCATAAATAATACCAAATAATCAATTTTGACATAAAAAGAAAAAAAAAAATAATAATAATCAAAAACAATTCCAGATAGGGTGGATCCAGAGCTGTTTTTCCTTTCTTCTACCATTTTTAATTTTCAAATAATTGTTGCAGCAAAAATATTCGATCTTACGGTCAATCTTTCAAATCAAAGGACAATAAAATATGTTAAAAACATATTTATTTAAAAAGGTTACTCAACGTTTCGACCAACACTGCTGATCTTTTTCAAGAGTGAATTAAAATCTGTGTCAAGATAACATGTTTGTGTTTTTTGGAAATTACTTAAAAAGGTTTTAAGTCAACATAAGACATAGTAGTCAGTAGTTTTGTTTGAGCATAAAAGATTTGAAGAAGCTCAATTAATGAAGAAAATGTTAACATTTTTAATGATACGATGTTTACAGGCGGACGATACAAGACTTCACAAGATTAATGTAACTCGACGACCAATCACTACTTTCTATGGTAACCCTATCTACAATCTATCTAGAGCTCTTGCAAATTCTATACAAAAAACTATTGGAAAAAAGTGATAAATACATTAAAGACAGTTGAAGTTTTAAAAATAAAATCGATAAAATAACTGTTCCCAATAAATTTGTTATTTTCTCCCTTGATGTAGTGTTCATGTACACCAATATTTCTTGGAAACTTAAAAAAAAAATCAATAAGAAATAGATAGACACAAATTAAATCTCACACTACTATCATTGAAAATGAGGACTTTGAAAGAACTATAGAATTATGCCATCAATTATAGTCATCTTACTGCCAATTCCAGGGTAATTGTTATAAACAAATCATTGGCCTACCTGTGGGCTCGCTTTATCAGCTGCTGCAGCAAATATCGTCATGGAAGAAATTGAAAGCAAGATCTTAAGCAAAGTAAAATATAACATCAATTTTTATTACCGATATATTGAGGATATCTTAATTTGCACCCATAAAGACAAAGTTAATGATATTTTTCTTAGTTTCAACCTAATAGATAAAAACCTTAAATTCACTCTAGAAATGGCAAAGGATAAAAAGATTTCTGATCTTGATTTATCTTTGCGTATTGAAAATAATAAAATTATCACAAATTAGTATAGAAAACCAACAACATGGTCGGGCCGATATCTAAATTTTTCTTCGCACCATCCAATATCACATAAAATTAGCATTATAAATACATTAGTCGGCAGAGCAGTTAAAACATCTGATGAAAGGTTTCATAAAAAAATTTATATTTGATAAAAAATACTCCTTAAAAATGGTTATCCCATTGACTTATTAGAGGATAAGATTTCTGAACGATTTAACACCCTTAAAAACATTCATACTGAAGTAATGAACACTAATATAAATAAAGGTATAAAATAATTCATTATTTACAACCTTATATACAAGGTTTTGACGAAACTTTATATAGAATCCTAAAAAACACAAATTTACAGTTGGTTTTCACTATTGACAATAATTTACAAAAAGAAGTGAATGTTAACACTAAAGATAAAATTGGAACGATAAAATAGGCCAATTGCATTTACAAAATTGCTTTTTACTTTAATCACATTTCAAATTTGATCAAACTAAGAGACTAGAATTTGAAATGATTTTTATCTACCAAGGAATAATATCACATATTAATTTACCTTAATTTTCAAAAATTAGTTTTATTTACTAAAGCTTTATACCTTTTTTAAGTTTTGCGCCATCTCTTAATATTGATCTCAATCAATCGCCATGTTTTCTAAGAAAACACTACATAACCTAAAATCACCTAAACTCCTCCGACATCTTCAGTAAAGTTTAAAGCTTCAGTAAAGTACTCTTACTTTTCTTACATCTTTTTAATTATGGTAACTTAAGTTTAATGAAGATCCAGGACTTATCCTGTAAGGAACTCTTTTTATAATTAAAATGCTCTACCAAACTTAAATGCAATAAAGATATATGTGCCGTGGAACGAAGAAACCCATCGGATGACCGAAAATGAGTTTACGAGAAAAAGCGGATCAAAGTGAAAGGAAGACGAAGGAAGATAAAGGGGCCCTCGTACAACTTCGATATCTAGAAAATGCAATTTTGATCGCGGAGCAATAGGGATTTCTTTATTCGATAGGGGAAATCTTCATTATTCAGAATCAATAAAAACCTGAAAATCGATTTTTTCGTTCACCTGGTGGGTTTCTTCGTTCCACGTCACAAATATCAATTTTCTTATCAATTACAGGTGACTGTCTTTTTAAGGTTAAACACTTTCTTTTTTAAAAAAACTTATCAATTTTAACTTAAAGTCAAAACAATGTCTTTACATTTTTAAATATGACTCGTTCACAAATTTTCTTCTTATTTTGCAATACCTACGACTATGATACCAAATTTTATATTCTTTTTACATATGCTTTGATAAGAGCCACATACCTGGTCGAAACGTGTCAGAAAATTTAAATAAACGTAAAACAACTGTAAAGGCCTCAATTCGTTAATATTCTAGAAACGGTTAAAACACTTCTATTATTATTATTATTATTATTATTATTATATTTTGATTCTCAGATTTTCACCATTCTCTGATGCTTCTGCTCTTCTCTGTCTCTATTCATTAACACTTCATGCACCTCTTTCCCTAGTCCATACAACTCTTTCACCTCCCCTTTTACATTCCATTCCTTCTACAATAGGGGGAAAGGAAGAAAGAAGAGAAAAATGAAGAGGGGCGGAAGAAAGAGAGAAACTCTTTCTTTCGCCTCTCTTCCTTTTTCTCTCCTTTCTTCCCTGTCCACTTCCTCTAAGACCACGTAACCTGGTGTGCATCTCCAAACCTAGCGACTTAATTTTTTCTACTCCCAGATTTCTACCCCGTACATTAGAACACTCGCGACCAAGGCATCAAAAAGCAACATTCTAAATTCATCAAAAAATATCCTTTCTCCAATCCCCCATATCTGACGTTAAATTATCCTGGCTTTCTTCACCCTTTTCTTCATGTGAGCTAACACATTGCCATTTTTTCTGTCTAAGAAACCCAAATATGTGAATTCCCTGACTTCCTCTATACTTTGCCCCTTCCAATTTCAGGCTTCCACTCTATTTCTGCCTACCCATTTCCTATATCTCAACACTTTTGACTTCTCTGGATTCAATACTAATATTTTAATATTTTAGGGTTCTTCCTGCCTGGCCAGAATAACGATGTCATCTTCGTATGTCAATGTCCAAAACTGTTTTCACCCAAACCAGAATTCCTCCGATTTATTATCCCCCACTTTTATCCTTTCCCTCGTCTCTATATGTATTTATCTAATTCTTTCTAGCAATCGCTTGCTTATACCTCTCTCCTCCATCACTTTCCATAAGACCCCTGTATTTAATGATGGAAATGCCCCCCTTCAAATTCACAAAAAACGCACAGACTTTTCCTTTTTTCTCTTTTAACTCTCTATCCACCACATGTTGCAAAATGTTAATGTTATCTAAAGTCCCTCTTCCCTTCCTGAAACCTGCCTGTCTGTCTGGTAAGATTCCTTTATTTTGAGCTTCTTTTCTCAACCTATTCGCTATTAGCATTGCATATAACTTATAAGCTGTATTCAAAAGAGTTATTATCCTGAAATTTTCTATATTTTCTTTATTCTCCTTTTTATGCAATGGAAAAATCATCCCTTCCCTCCAGTCGTCTGGGAATCCCTCCCTTCTCCATATTCTTTTAATGACCTCAAATGACCTGCGCTTCGTCTCTCCTTCGCTATAAAGCCATGCTTCATTCTCAATTTTATCCCTCCCCGGCGCTTTTGATTTCATCAATCTCTTAAACTGTACTTCTATTTCTTCATTTGTAATCTCACCCTTACTTTCTTGCCCTTTCGCCATTTCTTCTCTCACCCACTGTTCCCTTTTTCTCTGATCTGAATTTTTGAATGATGTTTTAAAAAACTTTTCATTTCTCGATTCCTATTTTGTTACTACATTCTTCCCTCCTTTTCCTATATCTATTTACAAATTTCTGAACTTCCCCCTTCGTTTTAATGCCTCTTAATTCAGCTTCTAATTCTTCTTGTTTTTCTTCTTCTTTTTTCTTCCTAATTCCTTTAATTCTCTTTCCTTGCTCTCTTCCTTTTTCCATTTTCTGTACACTTTTTTCATTTCTCTCTTCTTTTTCTTGCAATCCCTATCCCACCATGGTCTAACTGGATACCTATGTTTCTTTTTCCAGACTTTTTAAAAATATATCCTACTTTTTCTTTTACTTCCTCCCATTTTTCCGCCAAACATGTGTTCTGACCCCATTTCCCCCACCACTTCAAACCTCTCTACTTCTTCGTATCCTTCTCATTTGTCATTCCATAATCAATCAAAGATGCACCATGCTTGCTCACATATATGAATTCTCCCTGTTCATCTCCTTTTACATTCCCACTTAACATATATCACCCTTTTTTACCTATAAACTCTAAAAGTGTTTCCCCGTCTTTGTTCATTACCTCATCTTTCGATTCTCTATTTCCTTTCATCTCTCCCAATTCCCCCCCCCCTCCCCCCTAGGGTCAGTAGAATATCTCGATCTTCTTATATCAACTGCCTTAATTTCTTTTTAACTCCACCATGCCTTTCCCATTATAAACCGTTACTATTCTATGAATTTCATTTTCCACTTGTACCATTCTTTCCTGTATACCTTCTAAGCTTCCCTAGTGGTTTCTAATTCCTCTCTCACTCCTGTTAAGATATACTCCTTTGGTCTTCCCTTTTTTTTTACCCCTATTGGCCCCCTGCATTTTCCATCTGAAACCACTAAAAAGCCTATTTAAGAGCTACTTTTTTTCTTCTATCTATGTTTTTGTTAATCCTATAATATCGAAACCTTTTATAAAGTCCCAAATTCGGCGCTCCGAGAGCGTGAGCCAGTTAAATCTTTTGCATAGTTCTTGGTAATCTGCACCGCGGATTGGATATCTTCCATCCTTCTTGAGGACTAGGAACTTTAAGACCCTTTTTTGGATTGACTCCAATTCGTCGCCATATTTCCTGAACATAGGGTTCCATATTTGAGCTGCATATTCAAGGCGTGATCGTACAAACGCATTGTAAATCGTTGTCATGGTTTCTATATTGGTCACAGTATCGCTCAACCCTTTCTACTAGTATGTTAGCAATTTTGTATCCAAATATAATTATTGATTCGCGTCTGTGAAAAGTCATAATTTTACATTTATTAGGATTTATCGGCAGTTTCTTAGCCTCGCACCAAACTATTATTCTATCTAGATCTTTTTGGAGAGCTTTAGCATCATCGAGGTGTATAATCCTAAAAATCTTTATGTCGTCGGCAAAGATTAATATATATATATA